>JAQZBX010082843.1:0-13465 GCA_029593785.1 Cabassous unicinctus
CTGAGCCACCTTGGCTCCCCTAAAATCTGACTCTTAAGAAACCTAAGGGGAAGCAGCTGTGGCTCAATTGGATGGGCAACCATTTACCATATGGGAGGCCCCGGGTTCGATTCCTGGGGCCTCCTGGTAGAGGCAAGCTGGCCTGCACGGTGCAGCGAGCTGGTGCAGCAAAATGACGCAACAGAAGAAGACAAGCAGACGCAAAGCAAATGGACACAGCGAGCACAAGCAGCAAGGGGGGATAAATAAATCTTTAAACAAAACAAAACAAGACAAAAAAGATGGCGTCCCTAAGTAAAAAAAACTCATTTAAAAAAAAAAAAAAGAAAGAAACCTAAGACTAAAATTCTGAGCAAAGGTCAACATTATGATAATTTGATTTTAAATATTTAAACCTTATGAGATGGATTTTTAGAGATTTAATTTAAAGTGATGTTATTTTATTAAACATTTCTCTTTATGAATATTTGCAAACTGTTTTCTTTAATGAGTATGACTCACCAATATTTCAAACCCACATTTTTACTTCCATGTTACATTTTGTGATATTCTGACTTTACCATTTCTTATTCACTTATTAGCTGGAATATTTGTATTACAAGAAATTAATCTATTCTTTGATTACTCAGTGGTTCACTTCACATAGGAAAAGCAGGAAAAAAAGCTTGATTCTTCTTTATCAGTTTTCAAAAAAATTGGTGGGTTCCTCCAAAGGTGGCCAATTGGTTTTTTTTGTTTTGTTTTGTTTTAAGGAGGTACTGGGGATTGAACCCAGGACCTCGTATATGGGAAGCAGGCACTCAACCACTTGAGCTACATCTGCTCTCCAATTAGGTTTTTTTTTTTTAAGATTTTATTTATTTCTCTCCCCCCTCCCCACTGTTTGGGCTGTCTTATGTGTTCATCCTTTTAGGAGGCATCAGGAACTGAACCCAGGACCTCCCATGTGGTAGGTGGGAGCCCAACAGCTTGAGCCACATCTGCTTCCCCCCGATTAGTTTTTAAAGTATTATTATAAACCTATGAATTTAAACATATTTGTTGTGTTTCCATCTGTTGCAGTTATTATTCTTATTTATTCTCAAAATTTCCCATCTTTTGCCTATGGGAGCCCTTTCTAGTGACTCCTGTGCCCTTCTGAAATGACCTTAGTAGTCAATCTTGTTAAATCTTTCTGATTTGACAAGATTCCAGGCTCACCTTGTAATCTGCCAAAAACCTGGAAAACTGTGTTTTTAAGGGGTGATAAATTGGTAAATCTGCAGTGATAGAGGAAACTCAACTAAATGAAACACTGGAAGTACCAACATCTAGCCTGCTGCTTGGCAAACAGTAAATAGTTGATAAATGTTGGCTAAATGAATGAATGATTATCAACTTCATTAACATTTAAGTGCCTCAAGGTCTGAGACCATCAATTATCCTTATACCTTCCACGCCCACTGCTGTACCTACTACAGTCCCTGGCACCTGGCAGGTACTAACAAGTATTTGTTGAATAGATGAATGGAAAAATGAATAGCAACAATTTTATGGTAGCACTGAGATATCAGGCAGGGCCGAACCCTGATATTTGTGGACTTTTATCACCCCCTACTGGGCAAGGACAGGGACCTTATTCTCTAATGCCTTAAAATCCTCTAGTGAGTGTTTTTCACACTATAGGTTGCCACCATTAGAGTATCATAAAGTCAATTCAGTCATGACCAGCAATTTTAAACAATTGAACTGAAAAATCAGACTGCCTCACACATTGCAGAGACAAATACTGTCATGAAACTTGTTTCAGTTATACACTGAAATAGATATTTTCTGTATCTATAGCTATTTATTAGCCTATATTTTCAGTTATATGCTACATGTATATTTTTTAAACAAATCAATTTTATTGATATTAATAAAGCATACAATTCATCCAAAGTATATAATCGATGTATATGATACATATATATTTTTATGTATGTACCATATCACAACCAGTGGTTCATTGGTAAATGTTTAGCAACTACCTCTCTGGTGGAAAACATGTAAGTATATATATATATATAAGTTTATTATAAAATTTTCTTGATATAAAGAAGCATAATTTACAAATAATAATAAAATATACATACGAGTGTACATGATTGTAAATCCCACATAGACAACTGATTCTTACAGAATGCTTTCATTGATTTTTGCTGGTCTCTTGTATCCAGAGCCAACCTATGGTTTCAATTCAAGTATGAATGGACAAATGGAGTTGCAACCCAATCCAAACAATCAACAAAACAAATTAAACCCTGATTTGTAGTGCTTGGCAATTTCCTTCAAGCAAATACTCCTACCCTGGCTGATTTCAAGCAAACAATGTGACATCACTGAACCTGACTTGGGATGAGATGCTCAATAGCTCTCCCATTATATAGTACTTCTACCATACAATGCACATCAGTACATCAAGGGCAGGGATAATAATATAATGTAGTAAAATAACTAGGAAGTGATGAGTCTGGAGTATTTATTTTATGTTTAATTTTTTATATAACTTAATTTTTAATGACAGCTGCATTTAACAATCAGATCCCAAAATTCCTGAAAATTTAACAATCAGCTCTAGTAGGCAACTACAAGCTGGCTCCAGCACTCCTCCGGACTCAGAAAGCAAATAGGTATTTCCAAGGAAGGAAGGAAGGGAGGAAGGGAGGGAGGGAGGAATTGAAAACTGCTGTAGAGATCCGTAACAATTTGTCAGGCCTGGATTTAACCAGTTCTTCAAAACTCTCCAGGAATGAGGTTGCATGGTCTCAAATGAAATTTCTATGGAAATGAGAATCTTGAATCTTACAGATACCTTTTTTATATTCCCTCTGGGTGAGGTCCCGCATTTCTGTTCACCCAGCAACCTCTCCCCTTTTTCTTGGAATGGGATCAGCATTCAGCCATCAAGGAGCAGAGCTGGGACTCACCAGCCTCCCTGTTCTTAACCACTATGTTGCTTGCTAAGGAGAGTAGCAATAAATGAGCACATGCCAGCTTTCAGGAGGTAGAGATGGTTTCAGACTACTAACTACAAGCTTCCTTCACAAATAACACTTTTCACCCTGGGTTAGTCTTTGTTCCCAATCATAAAAAGTCAGATTGGTATAGTCATTATATTTTCTTTTTTAAACCAGGATTTTGAAGTCCCAGAGACATCTTGATGTGTTACGTAAGAACTCTGGCCAGATAAATGCCACTTACAGACCTAAAGATCAGCTTGAGATGGTTTTAAGGAATGATTACTTTTATTCTCATGCATGAAGAGTCTTTAAAAATCAGCCCATTATAGGTATAAATCAGATCAGTGCCTCCCAAAGTGTGGTAGCTATCCCTGGTACAGGGACATGAGATTATTTTAGACAGCTCAGAGATGATCAAAGAAAAATTTTCATTTGTACTAGAAAAAATACAACTGGTACCCAGAATTCACGATTTCATGGATAGTTTTTGCTTGGGAGACTATTTAGTAGGTATTTAAGTTTCAAATGCGTGTTGGTTTAAAGAAAAATATTAAGTAAATAATAGTATTAGTGGTATATGGATCTAGCAAAGGTAGTTAAGGTGGCAGAAGAATGACTCAAAGTTGGAAAATACTGAATTACACACCCAGTCGTGACAGGGGGTGAGGGGGAGTGACTGAGTCAACACCACCCTCCTCTGACCTCCATTCACCCCCGAGTCCAGCATTTTCATTCCTGAGTTCATAAACTAACTCTTGGGAAGGAGTGATCTCCTGTCTCCCTGATTTTACAGATGAGAAAACTAAGAAGGAGAAAGCATCCGTTCCAAGGTGAACGGGAAACTGATGCCGTGACCACTGCTCTAACTCCTACAGTGCAGCACTTATTCTCCCCCAAACTCCAGCAAACACTCCCCAAGAACTTTTTTCCAGACTAGCGCGAGACGCAGAGGCTGCGATTCGAACCTGCCGTACCCACGGCGCGGTCGCCCGGCAGCAGCGGCGGGGAGAAGGGAAAGAGGCCGAGCTAGAGCCCCGAGCTCCGGGCGCCGCAGCAGCGTCCTGCCGCGGGGAGAGAGGGCGCGGCCTCCGCAGCGCGGGAGCTTCGCCAGGGGTGGGGCCCGCGGGCGGCGCGCATGCGCATGCGCCTGCCGGGAGGCGGTGGCGCCGACCCGAGCGAGGGCCAGAGACGGTGGCCGAAAGAGCTCGGCGAGAAAGACGGTGGCCGACGAGGTCGGGCATGGATCACCTGGAGCGCTGCTCATGGTTCCTTAGGGGAACGCTGGTGCGGGCGGCCGTGCGGCGCTACCTGCCCTGGGCGCTGGTGACTTCCATGCTGGCAGGCTCTCTCCTCAAGGAGTTCTCTCCGCTGCCCGAGAGCTACCTCAGCAACAAGCGCAACGTCCTCAACGTGTGAGTGCGTCCCGGGTCCTCCTCTCCTGCTCTCGCCACGCCCGGCCCGCTGTCGCGATCGCCGGGCCCGGGGCGGCTCACAGGGAGGCTAGTCCAGAGGAAGGGGGTGGGTAGGATGCCTTGCTGGACGGGTCATTTGGAATGGGGGGAGCCCTTTCCCAATCGTGACAGCAGCATTTAGCACGCATGTCACGACCGAGGGGTCCCGGAATAGCTAGTGCCACTGGGAATTCGTGTCAACCTGAGCTTGACTGGGCAGGCAGACGAGCATGTCTATGTGTTGCATGTCTATGTGTGTATGTAGGGGCGTGTGGGGAGTAGGGGGACCGTGGGGGGGAATGAACCAGCCTATGTCTCTGCTCCCCACTCTCCGTCGGTGAAGTTAGGAGTTGGCCCCTGCCCTGTTTGGGAGATGCCCCCTCCTACCTTCCTGTTTCCGATACCCTCAGCCTGTGACAGAATCTGGTCACCACTGTGAAAGACCTGCCTTCTCCTACCCGCACCATTGAGCCTTGCCCTAGCCTGTGACAGTACCCCCACTCAGATATTAAGGCGGCAGAGTTGAGCCCTTGGGCTTATGACTTTTCCCCTGGATTTTCTTGGACCTCTTCAGTCACCTAAAGTTCATGGCAGAGTCCCAGAAAAGCAACTCCAGCTGGGCTCTTTGAGACACTGCCTTAACTCCTCCCACCACATCCTTCACCCCTTTTTTAAAAACTCCTGGATTTTAAGTTTATTGCTCAAAAATACTTGCAGTAATAAAGGGAAACTCTGAAAGACAAAACTTCTGCCTTGATTTGGGCTCAGATTCTTTAGAGTGTCTGCAGCATCTCCTGAAAGTCAGCCCAACTTTGCTTATCTACTTAAAACCCTGGTTTCTTTCCAGGCAGCTTCATTAAATGCCAGACAGGCCTTGGCATTTTCACATTTGGGACTATATATGGGTCCCAGGGAAGAGTTTAGTCACAGGCCCTTGGGTGCTATCTGAGAAACCTTTGGAACCTAAGAAAGAGTCATTCTGTCCTTGGCGCACCTTCCTTCCTCACCCACCCTGCAAGGCGTGGCCAAGAATAGATTATGGGAGAGGTAGTAGCCTCGACTCTTGTATGCATGTATACCACAGGTGGTCCCCAGGTCAGCTACCCTTCAAAAGCACAGGGGAGGAAGGCACAGACAAGGCAGCTGCTCCTTTGTCTCGCCTGGGTGAGTTCAGAGCCAAGCTGCTTGGCAGACAAGTCCCTGTTGTTTGGGAATAGCCATGGATTCTGGCATTTTGTTCCAAGCCTCTGTGATAATTAATGGAAGGGAACTAGTGAATCGTTAGATCTGGAAGGGACCTTAAAAATCATTTGGTTACCTCTGCAGTGTTTAACAGCTGTGGAAACAGAGGCCTATAGAGGTGTAGTAACAAGTTAGGTCAGAGTTAGGATTTTAAACTATAGATCATCTAGCTTGAAGTCAAGCTCTTTGTCGCACCAGTTTCTTTGAATGGAGTTGGATGGTTCCAAGACCATTTTTGCCTTTAGGAAAGAAATGTGATGTGGTGGGGAAAGCATGTGCTATGGAGCTGGCCAAACCTTTGGTTCAATCTGTGCATGCTGGTTGTGTGAATGTGACCTGGGCAAGTTACTGAACTTTTCTGAGATTCCTTATCAATAAAATGGGGTTAATGATACCTTTCTTCAGTGTAATTGTGAGTATTTTATGGGCAAGTTAATGTTTGTGAAAGCTCCTGCCATTTGGCTGATGCTCAATTATTATTACTTTCCTGAGCAAATAACATTAGTGCTTCTAATCACAGACCCTGGATTTGAATCTCAGCCCCACCACTTAAAACCTCCATACTGGGCGTAACACGAAAATGTCTGTAAAATGGCAATAATGCTAGCACCTACTTCATAGAGTTAAGATTAAATAATTAATACATTTAAAGTACTTAGTAAGTGAAGCATAAACCCCCAAAACATGATAACTTGTTATCCAGTGTTCTCATTTTCCCTTGGGAGTCTATAGACCAGAGTCATGACTTGTTTCCCTTCTATCACATCACCTCTCTTCACTTCCACTTTCCTCCTTTGCCAGGTATTTTGTCAAATTGGCCTGGACCTGGACCTTCTGTCTCCTCCTGCCTTTCATTGCCCTCACCAACTACCACCTGACGGGCAAGCCTAGCCTGGTCCTGCGGCGGCTGAGCACTCTGCTTGTGGGCACAGCCATCTGGTATGTCTGCACAGCCATCTTCTCCAACATTGAACACTACACGGGCAGCTGCTACCATTCACCAGCCATGAAGGTCAGAAAGGAGCACCAGAGTAAGCATGAGTGCCACGGGAAAGGAGGCTTTTGGCATGGCTTTGACATCTCAGGTCACTCCTTCCTGCTGACCTTCTGTGCCCTCATGATTGTGGAGGAGATGGCCGTGCTGCATGAGGTGAAGACGGACCGAAGCCACTGCCTCCACACTGCCATCACCACCCTGGTCGTCGCCCTAGGCTTCCTGACCTTCATTTGGGTGTGGATGTTTATGTGCACAGCCATTTACTTCCACGACTTGTCCCAGAAAGTGTTTGGTACCCTGTTCGGCTTATTGGGCTGGTATGGGACATACGGGTTTTGGTATCTGAAATCCTTTTCCCCAGGACTTCCTCCCCAGAGTTGTAGTTTAAATTTGAAGCGAGATAGTTATAAGAAATAAAAGAAAAACAAAAGGGGTGGCAGCAGGACAACAGCTAGTATATTTTTCATTTATTTTTCTTAGCTAAATTATTAATATTACTTCAGAGAGGAAGCTTACCAGGCAGTTTTGGTGGGTGATGGTGGAGTTGGAGGAACAAGTTTAGTCCCCAGGCTATTCTTGGCAACTTTATCGTGTGTCACAAGTACCACCATTCCAGTCAGGCACTTTTTGTCCTTGGCAGGAGTTGACCTTACTCTGGAACACCCCTTTTGTCCCTAGAGGGCAGAGCTAAGGCTCAGTGAGAAAGGTCAGAATTGTGTGGCTGAAGGGGAAGCCAGGGCCTCAGGACTCTTAGCTGCTGCTCTTCCTAATTTTAGCTGTCTTTTGATTTTAATGGCTGTTAATGCTGTTATTTAAAAATATTTCCCTCTGGTCAATTTTACATAAGTATTTATTTCAGGCAGGGGTCTTTATAAAACAACCAACTGCCTGGAAGACACAGTTGGTTGGAGTATTTGTCTCATTTGTAGAATGTTAAATATTGCAACTTGCTTGTGATTAGCTAACTGAAACAGGCCTGTTGAACTGGAGTGCCTCTGTGACTTAGTATTGTATGATTTTCACATAATGAACACTGATGATTTTCTGTCAGTGATGTCTATAAATGTATGTTGGTTTTTGGAGCAATTAGGGTACCTTTTTTTCTTCTTTTTTTGAGTGAATGCTGTATAGTTTTTAATAACAACCATGGCATTCATTCTTTGTCTTGAAAATAACTCAACTCCAGTGCTGCACTTTGGCATATGTGGAGATTGTTTTGAGGTTTTTTTAAAAAACACTAATTTACTTTTTTTTTTAATAAAGATTTATTTTATTTATCACTCCCCAACCCCCCCCACCTCCACCCACTCACCCACCCCCCGTTGTTTTTGCGCCCGCTGTGTGTTCTTCTGTGTCTGCTTGTCTTCTCTTTTAGGCAGCACGGGGAACCAATCCTGGGACCTTTCGGAGTGGAGAGAGGCTACCCAATCTCTTGCGCCACCTCAGCTCCCTGATCTGCTGCGTCTCTCACTTACTGTCTTCTGCATCTCTCTTTGTTGCGTCATCTTGCTGCGCCAGCTGTCCTGCACGGGCCAGCACTCCGTGCAGGCCAGCACTCCACGTGGGCCAGCTTGCTTTTCACCAGGAGGCCCCGGGAATCGAACCCTGGACCTCCTATATGGTAGACAGGAGCCCAATCACTTGAGCCACATCCACTTCCCTAATTTACTTTTTATAAACCAAAATCTTGGCTTATGGTATTAAATTCCACCTCATGGGGCTGAAAAGAATAAAACAGGAAAGCAGGTGTTTTAATAATAACTTGATGAGTTTTAAGCCCAGTTAGAGTAATTACTGAAACTCCCCTGATGCAAAATTCAGTAAATGCAAAATTACTGAAACTTCCCTGATTGCCGACCATTGCTTCAGAGGCATATGATAAGTACATTGATCAGTCTGCTATCCCGAGGCATTTTTTACATTTTGGAAATATGATAATTCAGAATTAAATAAAATGTCTCTCATTGCACTTGATGGCAAGAAGCTGACCTGATTGCAAAAATGCCCTTATTAAAGTTATGACTGTGGCCCCATCCTCCTCTTAAACCACCAGCAAAACAAAACCTACAGCTCTTCAATTGGGCTTGAAATTGACCTTTTTCCCCTCCTTTGTTGCACTTTTTAGTTTCTAATCTGGTCATTCTGTGGCCTCCACTGTGTAAGTGCTGGGAAGGGTTATGACTCCTATCATATCCATCCCACAAAGGCATAAAATACCCTAGTTCCCCTTTGCCAGCCTGTCTCCTTAAGCCTTTCCAACCAAACCACCTCACATTTTGGATAATCATCACTGAAGTTGCTTTGATGCCCCTACCCACCCACCCCCAATCAAGCCTGGCAATAGCATTAACTGATAAGTGCTACACTTGACTGGCTTAACTCAAGCTTAGGTTATTAGGAGCTTTTGAGGGCTGGAAAATCTTCAGGGTAAATTTTTTTTTTTTAATTCCTTTCCCCCCATCCCCATGGCTCCTTCGTCTGTTTGCTCATTGTTTTTGCTTGATGTCTACTTGTTATTTTGTTTGTAGTCTTTAGGATGTACTGGGAAATGAACCCAGAACCTCCCATGTGGGAGGCAGGCGCCCAACTGCTTGAGCCACATCCACTTCTGTAAATTTTATTTTATTTTATATAAAAATGTATTTAAAATATGTGATTCATATCCCATTGAGCTGCAGCTTAACTTGTGTTGGTCAGAATGTGAGCCATGATGTATTATATACCCAAAAGTGGCAGAAATACCAGCAATGAGATTCGGAGGCATCACAATGGTGATTTGGAAGTGTTGGCAAAATGTGATGGGCCCTGATGAGAGAATTTTTTTGCCTTCTGGAGTTTACATCCATAAATTGGGAATGGGTGTGGGGTGGGTGGTAGAGGTTCGTTGAAAGGATCGAAATCTCTCCTGAGTTTCATGTTCAGCACCAACAGGCAACAGGCATAGAGGGACCCTGGAAGTTCATTTGTCACACTATATCTCCAGACATTTTTCTCAAGTGGGTCTGATTCAGGCTCAGCATTAAATTGACTTACCACAACTCCAGGATTTGGGTCTTCTGTATCGATTCTTCTTTCCCCATTTCTTTTTTTTTTTTTTTCCTATTCTTTTGATTAGAGAAGTTGTGGGCTTACAGAATAATCATGCATAAAATACAGGGTTCCCTTATACCACCCTATTATTAACACTTTGCTTTGGTGTGGGACATTTGTTGCACTTGATAAAAGCATGATTTCAGAATTGCACTATTAACTATAGTCCGTGGCTTAACTCAGGGTTCACAGTGTTGTGCAGTTCCATGGATCTTTTTAAAAAATTTTATTCTAGTAACACCCTGAAATTTCCCCCTTTTAACCATATTCAAATATATAATTCAGTGTTGTTAATTTCATTCATAATGTTGTGCTAACATCACCAACATCCATTACCAAAAGTTCCATTGTACCAAATAGAAATGCTGTACCTTTTAAGCCTTAACTTGCTATTCCCTACTCCCACCCTATGCCCTGGTAATCTATGTTATGGATTCTGACTCTGAGTTTGCTTATTCTGATGATTTTATATCCATGAGATCTTAGTGTTTGTCCTTTTGTGACTGGCTTATTTCACTCAACATTATGTTTTCAAGGTTTATCCATGTTTGTGCATGTGTCAGAACTTCATTCCTTTTTAGGGCCACGTAATATTCCATTTTGTATATATACCACATTTTGTTTATCCATTCATCGATTGATGGACACTCGTGTTGCTTCCATCTTTTGGCATTTGTGAATAATGCCACTATGACCACTGGTGTGCAAATATCTGATCGAATCCTTGCTTTCAATTCTTTTGGGTATAAACTTAGAAATGGGATAGTCAGGTCATATGGTAATTGTATAGTTAACTTTCTGAGGAACTGCCAAACTGTCTTCCACAGTGGCTGCACCATTTTACATTCCCACCAGCAATGAATGAGTGTGCCTGTTTCTCCACATCCTCTCCAACACTTGTAATTTTCCATTTTTTTAATAGTGGCTGTTCTAGTGGGTGTGAAATGGTATCTCATTGTGGTTTTGATTTTTATGTCATGTGTTTTTGGGCGATTTGTATATCTTTGGAGAAATGTCAACTCAAGTCTTTTGCCTTTTTTTGTTTTTTTAGGAGGTACCAGGGATTGAACCTGGCATTTCATACATGCAAAGCAGGTGCTCAACCACTGAGCTATACCTGCTCTGCTTACCCATTTTTAAATTGGACTGTTTGTCTTTCTTTTATTGAGTTGAAGGATTTCTTTATATATTTTGGATATTAAACCATTATTGGATTTGTGGTTTCCAAAGATTTTATCCCATTGTGTAGGTTATCGTTCTGCTTTCATGATAAAGTCTGATGCACAAAAGTTTTTAATTTTGATGAGCTCCTTGTTATATATATATTTTTTCTTTTGTTACTTGTGCTTTAGGTATAAAGTCTAAGAAACCTTTGCCTAACAAAAGATCCTGAAGATGCTTCCCTATATTTTTTTCTAGAAGTTTTATAGTTCTGGCCGGCTGCCTCCAAACTGCCCTGGAGAAGGGATGAGGGAGGGGCCAGAAGGGTGCCAGGAACTTCTTCCATGACTCCCAAAACTGCGCTTTCCTGACTGGGCCCCTGCCCAGCAAGTACAGCCCTTCACCTGTCCTCTGCAACTCTGAGAAAATGTGCTGTCTTTAAGTTTCCTTCACTGCCTTTGTCCAGGGCGGGTTGGAACAATGGCCACTCTCAGAGCTGGGCCCCCAGGATCTAAAGTAGCTAATCAAAGCAGTGATCAGTAATTGGCCCGTGTTGCCCTCCCCCACCCCTGGTCTTGGGGAAATGTATTTTTATGTCTCTCTCTGGCAACAGCAAGCTACACCAGTGGCCAGACTCCCCTGCTGCCTGCCGCAATAGTGGAGGATGGGTGCCAGTAACCGCCATGCAGAGAGAGCTATTTACTGGTATTTACACGGTAATTTGCCAGCCTCTTCCTCCTGCTCTTCCCTGGATGCTGTACAGTGTTCTGCTGTACTCTGTGGAGTTCTGAAATAGTTGATTCAGACAGTTCCTGGCTGTTTAATAGTTGCTCTGGTGGAGGGACTGATTCCTGGAGCTTCCTACTTCACCCCCCACACACACACACACAGGTACACACACACACTCACACTCTTGTTCATTCTTGGTGCCCTTGCCTTTTCCTTGGGAACATGCTCGCTGTCCCTGTGTGAGACAGTGTGTTGTAGTTGAAAGAGTTTGTACTTAGGCAGATGTGAAACATGGTAGCCACTGCTTACATCTGTGTGATCATGGGCAAGCCTCGTTTTCCTCATCTGTAAAGTGGAGATGAAACTATTAGCATTGAGGGAAATGATGCATGTAAAGTGCCAGCATATGTGCTTAGAAGGCAGTAATCCCCACCCCCTCCTTGACTAAGCCTTTAGAACTGTTTGGCTCTTCTAGAGAAGACGGGGAACTAACATTCTTGTTTTGGGTGCCATTTGGGTTCTGGGGCTCCTGTTGAAATAGTCTTGTATTGTCTTGTGAAAAGTGTCTGTTGTCCCCAGGTGCTGAACAAGAGGCTTTTGGGGGTATCTGTGATCACAGAATATTGCTATCATTGTTTTGCCTCTCCATGTTGAGTTTCATTTACTGGTGCCTTATTTTCCACATGCATCTGTCGTAGTCTGGGTACCAGATTGTATTTAGAGAATGGCTCTTGTCTCTGTTATATACACACAGATCGTGTGTGTAAACAAGCAAATTAAAGTAAACTAGAGATAATAAAATCTCACATTCCATTGTCTTGTGTGTTCCTTTTCAATACCCTTCAGGAAGTCCAGAACTCAGTTAGCCTCTCCCACTTTATGAGAGTAGGCTAATTCTTTTCTGGGCTACTCTTATATATAGGTGTTTAATGGCTTTACTTCCCCCCGCCCCCGCCCCGATCCTGTAAACTACATATATGTCCAGACATTTAAGTAGGCCTTAAATACTTTGTTATTTCTTAGTTTGAATTATTCCTTCCCTCTCTGCCATATTTTGTATCTTACTCTCCTGAGGTCTTCCTGAGCCAGTTTTGGGATCAGCCCTCTTGGCAAAAGGAGAAGAGATAGGCCTCATGGAAAGAACACTGAAGAACAGTTACAAAGTTCACTCAAATGAGGTCATCTTTGAAAATACTTTGTAGCCCTGGAGGCCTGTGCACACATGAGGGCTTCTTAAGCTTTTTACTGCTCACTCATCTGTCCGCTTGACCTGCTTGGCACCTTCAGCTGTAGTGTCTGTCGAAAGCACTGAATCTCCTCACTGCAAAACTTCCCTGTTCAGATTCTGTTCAACAAACACTTCTCGATTTCATCCTGTGAGCTAGGAGCTTGGGTGGAATGATCAACTTCTGTGGAGTTCTCAGTCAAAGTCCATTCCTCTGAGCCTTCACTGTGTGCTAGGGTTGCAAAGGTGAATCTGATAGGTCTATGCATTTGAAGAACTTTCAGTCTTGTGGAGAATACATAAGGAACCAGTTGTCACCATAAAGTGTTCTGAGTTCTTGGGCAAGGTTAGGACCTTGGAGCATAGAGCCAGGAACAATCAGATTCCCCAGAGAATCGGGATATTTTCATAGAAGATAGCACTTGTTTTGGGTTTTGAAGGATGAGATGTTCAAGCAGTTAAGGCAGAGAAGGGAAATCCAAGGCAGTGGGAACAGCATGTGTAGAGGCATATATAGATATGTTACCATGGTTTTTATTCAGATACCCCTTTTCAAGAAACCTGTCTTCTCTCTCATTTTCAAAAGCAA
>JAQZBX010082844.1:0-13469 GCA_029593785.1 Cabassous unicinctus
AAGGAAAAATAGAAAGAAAGGCCAGAGTAGATATATTTATATCAGAAGGAATAGACTGTAAAAGACACTTGTAATGCACAATCTGAGGAGGAATTCAGGGAAAAAATCCATTTACAATAATGACTAAAACAATCAAATATTTAGAAATAAAGTTAACCAAGAATGTAAAGCACTTGTGTTCAGAAAACTACAATGCCTTGATAAAAGAAATCAAAAAGGATCTAAATGATTGGAAGAACATTCCATTCTCATGGATTAGAAGACTAAATATCATTAAGATATCAATTCTACCCAAATTGATACACAGATTCAAAGCAACCCCCCCAAAAAAAATTCCACCAGCATTTTTTAAATAAAAGGAAAACACAATTATCAAATTTATTTGGAAGGGTATGGGTCACTAATAGCTAGAAACATCTTTAAAATGAAAAGCGAAGTTAGAAGACTCTCTCTTCCAGACTTTAAATCATATTGTCTAGCTACAGTTGTAAAAACATCATGGTACTGGCATAAAGACAGACACAGAGACAAATGGACAAAAATGATGGTTCAGAAACAGACCCTCACGTCAATGGTCAAATGATTTTTGACAAGCCTGTCAAAACCACCCAGCGAAGGCAGAACAGTCTACTTATTAAATGGTGCTCAGAAAACTGGATATCCATAGCCAAAAGAAAGAAAGAGGACCTCTGTCTCACACCTTATACAAAATTAATTCAAAATTGATCAAAGACCTAAATATAAAAGCAAGAACCATAAAGCTTCTTCAGAAAAATGCAAAAAAACCTCTCTAAGACCTCGTGGTAGGTGCTGGATACTTAAATGAGATAAGAGGACTGAGATGAACAATTGATGCTTAATGTATATAGAAATTATAATTAACTTATTGTAAAAGTGTGGAAATGTATAAAATTGATGGTAACACATTATAGTGATTAACAGCTGGTTTATAAATGGAAATCTGGCTGGAAAGTGTAGTCTAGGGATGTAAATGTCAATAGAAAGAAAACTAGAGATAATCTATGGACTGAATAACAGTAAACCCCGAGGTGGAAGAGAATTATGGTTGATGGTACAGATGTGAGTGTCCTTTTTGAGCTTAAGCAGATGTACATCACTATTGTAGGGAGGTGGGAATATGGAGAAGCATGGGAAAAAATATAACTGGAGTGACCTATGTACTGTGGTTAACAGCAATACTGTAATATTCATGTATCTATGCCAAAGATGTACTGTATTGATAATGGGGGAATATGGAAAAGTATGCTAAATGCACCCTATGGACCATGGTTAGTGGTAATAGTCTGAGGATATTATTTCATAATCTCTAACAAATATTATACCACGGGGTTGTGTGTTGGTGAAGGGGTATTGTAAGGGAATTCTGCACATGTGCATGATTGTTTTGTAAGTTAACAACTTTTGTAATAAAAATATATTTAAAGGAGAATAATGGGGTGGTTTGGGGGAGGGATATACCGGGTGTAATATGGGGACTGTAGATGGTGGTAAGATTTTGACGATGTTCTTTCATGATTTGTAGCCAGTGTCTCACATCAGTGTGGGATGTTGGTGTTGGGTTGTTGTATGAGACACCTGTATGATGTTATGTATGTTTGCTTTGTAAGTTCACAACTTTCACTATACACTTATTGTTTGTGAATGTTCATATATGAATGATATAATAATAATAATAATAATAATAATAATAGGGTGGGTTTGGGGAAAATACACCAAAGGTAAAATACTTTGTTTAGTAGAAATATATTCAGGATGCTCTTTCACCATTTGTTAAAAATGTTTCATAACACTGCAAGGTGGTGGTGTGAAGTATGAAAGGCCTGTATGTTGTTATGCAAAATTGTTTTGTAAGTTCACAACTACTGTTATACACTTGTTTGTGTATGTTTGTGTATGAGTGATATAATTCAATAATTTTTTTTTAGGAAAACATTTTATATTTCATGCACTTTCTTACAACTGCTCGTGATTAACATCCTTTGAAATAGTATCAAATCTTGGAGGAGAGAGGAAGGAAGGGTGAACATTCCTCTTAAAATACATACTGCCTTTTTTCTTTTTTTAAACCTTATTTTGTACATTTAATAATTGAAAATATAAATGATGAAAAACTAAAAAGTAAACACAGATGAATAAATACATACATTTTTCAATTAAATGTACTGGATACATATAATTTTTTTGAATTAAACTATGTTACACTACATTTGGTTCATAGTAATGCAATCCTATAGTATTTATCGTTTTGTGTCTGGCTTGCTTCACACAACATAATGTCCTCCAGGTTCATCCATGTTGTCATATGCTTTAAGACTTCATTTCTTCATATAGATGCATAATATTCCATTGTGTGAATAGACCACAGTTTGTTTATCCATTCTCCTGTTGATGGACACCTGGGTTGTTTCCAAATTTTGGCAATGATGAATAATGTTGCTATGAACATTGGTGTGCAGATGTCTGCTCGTGTCACTGCTCTCACTTCTTCTGGTTATATACACAGTACTGGTATTGCCAGGTCATGTGGCAAGTCTATATTCACCTTCCTTAGGAACTGCCAAACAGTCTTCCACAGTGGCTATACCATTGTGCATTCCCATAAACAGTGAGTAAGTGTTCCTGTCTCTTCACATCCTCTCCAACATTTGTAGAACTCTGTCTTTTTAATAGTGTCCACTATGATAGGTGTGAAATTATATCTAATTGTAGTTTTGATTTGTATTTCCCTAATCATGAGTGATGTTGAGCATTTCTTCATGTGTTTTTTTTTTTTGCCATTTGTATTTCTTCTTTGGAGAAATGTCTGTTCAAGTCTTTTGCCCATTTGTTAACTGGGTCATTTGTCTTTTTATTGTTGAGTTGAAACATCTCTTTATATATCCTGGATATTAAACCCTTATCAGATATGTGATTTCCAAATATTTTTTCCCATTGAGTTGGCTGCCTTTTCATCTTTTTGACAAAGTCCTGTGAGGTGCAAAAGTGTTTAATTTTGAGGAGTCCCATTTATCTATTTTTTCTTTTGTTGCATGTGCTTTGGGTGTAAGGTCCAAAATACCACCACCTACTACAAGATCTTAAAGATGTTTCCGTACATTTTCTTCTAGTAGTTTTATGGTCCTGGCTTTTATATTTAGATCTTTGATCCATTTTGAGTTGATTCTTGTATGGGGGTGAGATAGGGTTTCCCTTTCATTTTTTTGGTTATAGATATCCAGTTCTCCCAAAAACATTTGTTGAAGAGATTGTTTTGTCCCGTTAACATGGATTTGGTAGGTTTGTAAAAACCCACTTCACTGTATAGGTGAGGGTTTATTTCTGGGTTCTCAATTCCATTCTACTGATCAATGTGTCTGTCTTTATGCCAGGACCATGCTGTTTTGACCATGGTTGCTTTGTAATATGTTTCAAGATCAGGCAGTGAATTTCCTCCCACATTGCTCTTCTTTTTTAGAATGCTTTTTGCTGTTTGGGTGAACTTACCCTTTCAAATGAATTTGGTAATTGCCTTCTCTAATTCTCTAAAGTAAGCTATTGGGATGTTGGTTGGTACTGTATTGAATTTATAAATCACTTTGGGTAAGATTGACATCTTCACAATATTTATTCTTCCAATCCATGAACACGGAAATTCTTTCCACTTGTTTAGGTCTTTTTAAGTTTTTTAACATTGTTTTGTGGTTTTCTGAATATAAGTCCTGTACTTCTTTGGTTAACTTAATTTCTAGGTATTTGAGTCTTTTTGTTGCTATTGAAAATGGAATTTTCCCCCTTATTTCCTCCTCAAATTTTTCACTACCAGTGTACAAAAACATTAATGATTTTGCGTGTTGATTTTGTATCCTGCCACTTTACTGAACTCATTTATTAGCTCAAGTAGCTTTGTCGTGGATACTTCAGAATTTTCTATGTACAGAATCATGTCATCTGAAAAAATGAGAGTTTTACTTCCCTTTTCCTATTTGGAATCCTTTAATTTTTTTTCTTGTCTTATTGCCTTAGCTAGAAATTCTAGTACAATATTGAATAACAATGGTGATATTTGGCATCCTTGTCTTGTTAACAATCTTAGAGGGAAAGCTTTCAATGTTTCCCCAATGAATATGATGTTGGCTGTGGCTTTTTCATATAGGCCTTTTATCATATTGAGGAATTTTTCTTCTATTCCTATCTTTTGAAGTATTTTATCAAAACAGGATGCATGATTTTGTCGAATGTATTTTCTGCATCGATTGCTATGATAATGTGGTTTTTTTTACTTCAGTTTGTCAATGTGGTGTATTAAATTGATTGATTTTCTTATGTTGAACGAGCCTTGAATGCCTGGAATAAATCCCACTTGGCCATGATGTTTAAGTCTTTTGCTGTGCAGTTGGATTTGATTTGCAAGTATTTTGTTACGAAATTTTGCATCTATGTTCATTAGAGAGATAGGCCTGTAATTTTCTTTTTCTGTAGTATGTTTAACTGGCTTTGGTATTAGGGTGATGTTGGCTTCATAAAATGTGTTGGGTAATTTTCCCACCTCTTCAATTTTTTGGAAATTTTAAACAGGATTGGTGTTAATTCTTTTCTAAATCTTTGGTAGAATTCACCTGTGAAGCCATCTGGTCCTGGACTTTTCTTTGCTGAGAGATTCTTTTTTTTAGTTAATCCAGTGAAAAGAATTTATTTGGGAAATGGGGGAAAGAACAGAGCTTGTTGAGAAATGGGGGAGAAAGATGAAAATACACACCAAGATTTGGTGTGGGCCCCTCTAAGCAGAGAGATGCATGGAGACTTTTGATGACAGATTCAATCTCCTTAAATGTGATTGATGTGTTAAATCCTTGTATTTCTTGTAGCATCAGTGTAGGTTGGTTATGCATTTCTAGGAATTTATCCATTTCATCTAGGTTGTCTATTTTGTTAGCATATAGTTTCGCATAATATCCCTTTATGATTCTTTTAATTTCTGTGGGGTCATTTGTAACTCCTCCCTTTTCATTTCTGATTGTATTTATTTATAACTTTTCTCTCTTTTTCTTTGTTAGTCAATTTTATTGATTTTGTCAAAGAACCAGCTTTTGGTTTTGCTGATATTCTCTATTGTTTTTTCATTTGTTTGTTCTCATTTTCATTTATTTCTGCTCTAATCTTTATTATTTCTTTCCTTCTGCTTGCTTTGGTATTGGTTTGCAGTTCTTTTTCTTGTTTCTGTAGTCGTTCAGTAAAATCTTTGAGTTTACCTCTTTCTTCTTTTTTAATATAGGCATTTAGGGCTATAAATTTCCCTCTCAAGCCTGACTTCATTGTATCCCATAAGTTTTGACATGTTGTGTTCTCATTTTCATTTGTCTCAATATATTTACTGATTTCATTTGCAATTTCTTCTTTGACCCACTGATTATTTAGGAGTGTGGTGTTCAGCCTCCACACATTTGATAATTTACTTTTTCCTGTCTATTATTGATTTCCTGTTTCATTCCTTTAAGATTTGAGAAGGTGCTTTGTATAATTTCAAACTTTTTGTATTTATTGAGAGCTACATTATGACCTAATATGTGGTCTATCCTGGAGAAAAATGCATGGGCACTTGAGAAGAATGTGTAACCCACTGACTTTGGATGGATTGTTCAGTATATATCTCTTAGGTCTAACTTGATTATCAAATTGTTCAAGCTCTCTATTTCCTTGTTTTTCTTCTGTCTAGTTGTTGTATCTAATGATGTGAGTGGGGTGTTGAAGTCTCCAATGATTATTGTAGAAATATCTGTTTCTCCCTTCAGTTTTGTCAGAGTTTATCTCATGTATTTTGGGGCACCCTGGTTAGGGGCATGGATATTTATGACTGTTATATGTTCCTGATGGATTATCCCTTTTATTAATATATAATGGCCTTCTGTAGCTCTTAAAACTTTTTTTAATTTAAAGTCTGTTTTTTCTGATATTAGTATAGCTACCCCTGCTCTTCCCTGCTTACTATTCATGTGGTGTATCTTTTTCCAATCTTTCACTTTCAACTGGTTTGTATCCCTGGGTCTAAGGTGAGTTTCTTGTAAGGAGCATATGGATGGCTGATCTTTTTCAATCCATTCTATTAGCCTATATCCTTTGATAGGTGAGTTTAATCCATTCACATTCAATAATATTACTGTAAATGCACTATTTAATTTCTTCATTTTATTCTTTGGTTTTCATATGTCATCTTGTTTTTGTCTGCCTTTTTACTCTTTGGTTATCCTTTCTGCTATTCTTTCTTCTATACTCTCCTCCAAGCCTCTCTCTCCTATCTTTTTCTTTCAGATACTAAGGCTTCCTTTAATATTTCCTGCAAAGGTGGATTCTTTTTTGCAAACTCTCTTAGGTTCTGTTTGTTTGTGAATATTTTATATTCACCTTCATATTTGAAGGACAGTTTGCTGGATAAAGAATTCTCACCTAGCAGTTTTTCTTTCAGTTTCCTGATAGTATCATACCACTGTCTTTTTGCCTCCATGTTTTCTGAAGAGAAATCTGCAATAAGTCTTACTGAACATCCGTTGTATGTGATGGTTTTCTTCTCACTTGATGTCCTGAGAATTTTCTCTTTATCTTTGACATTTGAAATTTTGAGTAGTATGTGTCTTGGAGTAGGTCTATTTGGATTCATTCTGATTGGGGTATGGTGTTCTACTTGGACCTGTAAGTTCATTTCTTTTGTGATAGTTGGGAAATTTTCAGGTATTATTTCCTCAAATATTCTTTCTGCTCCTTTTCCCTTCTCTTTTCCTTCTGGAACTCCCATGACATATATGTTGTTGTGTTTTGTGTTGTCAGTCAACTCTCTGAGTCCCTGCTCAAGTTTTTCCATTCTTGTCTTTCTCTATTCTTTTCTCTCTTCAATTTTAGCTGTTCTGTCTTTAGTATCACTTATCCTTCTTCTATCACTTTTAGTTTGCTGTTTTATGCCTCAAATGTATTTTTGATCTCAACTGTTGTTTCTTTCATTCCAATGAGCTCTGTTACTTTTTTGTGAAGGGTTTCAAATTCTTCTTTGCATTCACTCAATGTCTTCTTGATGTCATTTATCTCTTTAACTATATTGTCTTTCAACTCATTAGTTTGATTTTGGAAATTTGTGTGCATCTCGCTGATTAGTTCTCTCAAATTTTGCATCTCTTCTGGTGCTTTGATGTATTCCTTTTCTTGGGCCATGTCTTCTATTTTCTTAGTATGGCTTATATTTTTTTTTCTGATATCTCAGCATCTAATTAAGATGTAGTTTACTCAGATTCTCAATCTTTTTCTCGTTTGTGGGGATTTAGTAGCAGGGGGCTGTGGGTTACCACTGCTCTTTGATTTTTGGCTAGACCTGGATTGTTAAGATTGTCCTGCTGCTTGTTCAAAACTGGGCAGTGGACCCAGTTATTGGTTGTAGAGTCAATTCCTAGAACATTGGGCAGGGAGGCAATAGAGGCCAGAAAAAGCCTCTCTTACTTATTTTTAATTTTCATGCATGCACTTCCTTGGTCTGCCAGGAGATGGCACTATTTGGCAGCTCTCAGTTCAAGCTTGGTTTGAGTGTTTCTTTCAATACAGACCAGACAATGTAATAGCACTTCATTCCCTGTCTGGAAGCTAGGATCCTGGTAATTCAAACTTTCTCTGAGACAGTTCTCCAGCCTTCTCTGGCAGCCCCTTCCCTTTGCCCAACTAGGAAATATTTCCACTCCCATCCAAGTCCTCAACAATCAGTTCCTGTTAGTAGAGGAGGAGATTGAGGGTTTGTGTATCTTTAGCCCTTTGCAGGCTTCAAGGAAAAGAATGGGCACAGCCCCACTTGGCCTGGAATGGCTCTTAGGACACAGCAGACCAAATTTGTAAGTCAATAGCTAAGTCAGCCTTAAGCTGTGTCCTTCTCTTTCCTCTTTCCTGTGGCTTCCCATGACTATTAGTTCCAACCAGAATAGAGGGAGATTGTGAGGGTCGGATTTCTCCAGTCTTTTGAAGGCAAACCCCTGTGTGGTCTCATCTGGCCTTGAAGGGCTTGTGGGATACAGCAGACCAAATTTTTGGGTCAGAAGCTGAGCCACCTTAAGCTGTGTCCCACTCTCTCCCCTTTCCTGGGGTGGTAGATCCCTGGAGCTCCCTTTGTCTCTAGCAGCAGGCCCAGAGACCTGAGAATTCTAAAGTATCTTTAGTATGGGGGTGGGTGCTGGAAACAGCACCTGCTGGTTTCAACTCATGGTGCTGTCATCATGATATTTCTCCCTTGTCCCTCTCTCTTCTGGGTGGAGTCCAGCCTTGCCTGCTGTCCAAACCCTATAGGATCTTTTTTGGGCCTGATTCAGCCTGTCCTCTAGCTATTTTTCTGGAGGGCAAGGGATTCCCACATCTTACTAGTCTGCCATCTTCATAGAAGTCCTCAATAATTTTTTTAAATAAAAAAATTAGAAACATGATGAAGAGCATGTCAAATAAGGTAATAATGAAATTGCTGAAAACATGTTATAAGATAAAATTATTAAAACCAAGAAAAAAGATACAATAGCCACAAGGGAACAAAATTAAAATGACTGCAAACATTGCCAGAAATAATTTGAGTAGAACACAGGGAGTAACATCATTAAATTTCTGAGGGAAAATACACAGCTAATTTAGATTTTATAGTTAGTATAAAATTTAGATTTTATATGTTAATATAAAGGTGATGTACTTGCTCCAACAACACATATATTAAAATTAGAATGATATATAGATTAGTAGGATCGCTGTACAAGGAAGACATGAAAATTTGTAAAACATTCCATATCTTTAAAAAGCTAAGATCAATGACTTAATGACACAGGTGGAGGAACTGGAAAAAGAAGAGCAAATTATTCCCAAAGCAAGAAGGAATGAAATAAGAAAGATCAGAGCAGGAATAAATGAAATTGAGAATAACAACAACAAAAAACAATGGAGAGAATTAACAAAACCAAAATTTGTTTCTTTGAGAAGATCAACAAAATTGACAAACCCTTAGCTAAGCTGGCAAAGAAAAAAGAGAGACAATGCAAATAAATAACATCCAAAATAAAAATGGGGACATTACTACTGATCCCAAAGAAATAAAAGAGATCATAAGAAGATACTATGAACAATACTTCACCAACAAACGAGACAATGTATTTGAAAAGGGCAAATTCATAAGAATATACAAACAACTTACACTGACCCTAGAAGAAATAGAAGGTCTCAACAACAACAACAAAAATATACAAGTAAAAGATTCAAATAGTCATCAAAAAACTCACCAAATTGAAAAGCTCTGGACCAGATTGGTTCCCAGGTGATTTCTCTCAAGCATTCAAAGAAAAATAATACCAGTCTTACACAAAATCTTCTGAAAAATTGAAGAGAAAGAAACACTATTAAATTCATTCTGTGAATCCAATATCACCCTAATATCAAAGCCAGATAATGATATTATGAATAAAGAAAATTAAAGACCCATTTCTCTAATGAACACAGATGTAAAAATCCTCAACAAAATATTCATTAATCAAATCCAACAACACATTAAAAGAATTATTCATCATGATCACATGGGTTTTATACTAGGCATGCAAGGGTAGTTCAACACAAGGGTGTCATCAGTGTAATAGATTACATTAGTAAACCAAGAAGAAAAATCACATAATCATCTCAATTCATGCAGAAAAGGCATTTGAAAAAATACAGCATCCTTTCTTGATATAAACACTCAAAAAGATAGGAAATCAGGAAATTTTCTCAACATGATAAAGGGCATATATGAAAAACCCACAGCTAACATTGAAGACTGAAAGCTTTCCCTTTAAGACTAGGAACAAAAAAAAAAAAGACTAGGAACAAGACAGTGATGCCCACTGTCACCACTATAGCTCTAGCTAGAGCAATCAAGCAAGAAAATGAAATAAAAGGCATTCAACATGGAAAGGAAGTTAAACTTATGCTATTCACATTCAATAAGTTCCTATACCTTGAAAGTCCTGAAAAATCTACAACAAAGCTACCTGAGCTAATAAATGAGTTCAGCAGAGTGGCGGGATAGAAGATTAATACAGATATCCAGTAATGAGCAATCTGAGGAAGAGCTCTGGAAAAAAATTCCATTTACAGTAGCATCTAAAATAATAAAATATTTAGGAATAAACTTACCAAGGATGCAAAGCACTTCTATTAGAAATCTATAATGCACTGTTAAAAGAAATCAAAGAAGACTTAAATATATGGGAGAACATTCCATGTTCATGAAATGGAAGACTAAATATTGTTAAGATGTCAATTCCACCCCAATTGATATACAGATTCAATGCAATCCCTATAAAAATTTCAACAGTCTTTTTCAAAGAAATGGAAAACTCAGTTATCAATTTTATATGGAAGGGTAAGGGGGCCTAAATAGCTATAAACATCTTAAATAGGAAGAATGAAGTTGGAGGAATCTCACTTCTGGACTTTAAATTATATCACCTACCTACAGTGGTACAATCAGCAATGCACTAGCTTAACGATAGGCATAGAGACCAATGGAACCAAATGGAGAGTTCAGAAATAGACACTCACATTTATGGTCAAGTGAATTTTGACAAGGCTCTCAAGCTCATCCAGCTTTGGTAGAACAGTTTATTCAACAAATGGTACTGGGATAACTGGATATCTATATTCAAAAGAAAGAAAGAAGAATCCTATCTCACACTTTGTACAAAAATTAACTCAAAATGGTTAAAATGCCTAAATATAAAGGCTAGAACCATAAAACTAGAAGAAAATGTATACAAACATCTTTAAGATCTGGTGGTAAGTGGTTGTTTCCTAAACTTTACAGGACAGCATGAACAATGAAAGGAAAAAATAATAGTACCTCCTTAAACTTAAAAACTTTTATGCTTCAAAGCACTTTGTCTAGAAGGTGAAAAGGCAGCCCACTCAATGGGAGAAAATATTTAGAAAGCACATATCTGACAAGTGTTTGATTTGTATGCTATATAAAAGGATCCTACAAATCAACAATAAAAAACAATCCAATTTAATAATGGGCAAAAGACTTATATATTTCTCCAAAGAAGTACAAATGGCCAAAAAACACATGAAAAATATTCAATATAACTAGCTATTTTGGAAATGCAAATCAAAACTACAGTAAGATATCATCACATACCTCATAGAACAGCCATTATTTAAAAAAAAAAAACAAAACAGAAAACAAGTGCTGGAGAGCACATGGAGCAATAGGAATACTCCTTCACTGTTGGTGCATGTAGAGTGGTGCAGCCTCAGTGCAAGACAGTTTGGTAGTTCTTCAGGAAGCTGAATATACAACAGCCCTATATCCGGAAATCCCTCTACTAGGAATATATTGAGAAGAACTGAAAACATGGAAGTGAACAATCATTTGCAAACTGATATTCGTAGTGGTATCATTCACAATTGTCAAAACATGGAAACAAACCAAGTTTCTATCGACCAATGAAAGAATAATCAAAATATGGTATAAATTTATGATGGAATAATACCCTGCTTTGAAAAAACACAAATTGGGACAAATATGACAACATGTATGAACTTTGAGAACATTATGCTGGGTGAAATAAGCCAGGAAGTAAAGGATAAATATTGCATGGACTCACTAATATAAACTAAATACGAAGAATAAACACATGGACTTATAACCTAGAATACAGGCTACTAGGAGATAGAACAAGGACTGAGAAAGGGAACTGATGCTAAATGCATGTAGAACTTTAAATTAGCTTGACTGTAAAACCTTGGAAATGGATAGATTCAATGGTAACACATTATAGTGAGTATAACTAAACATGGCTGGTTTATAAATGGGATTGTGACTGAAGGGTAGTTTAGGGGTATAAACGTCAAATGAAAGAAAGCTAGAAAATAATCTAGGGACTGAATAACATAGTGAACCCAGACGTGGATGAGTATTGAGGTTAACAGTACAAATACAAGAATAATGTTCTATGAACTAGAACAAATGTATGTCAACATTACAAGGTGGTAAGAATATGGTGATGCATGGGAAAATACAATTAATGTAACTTATGGACTATAATTTACAACAATATTAAAATATTCTTCCATCAATATCAATGAAGATACTGTATCAATGCTAACTGTAAATAATAGGGGAGTATCGGGTTTTATCCTTTGGACTAAGGAAAAGTAAAAAAATTCACTGAGGCAATGATAGCACAACTCTGTGATGAAGTGTGAGAGCCACTGATTATACACATTGTATAGATTTTACAAGGCCTGGGACTGTATAACACAGTGAACCATGTGTTGGAAGATGGACTGAAGTTAACAGTAGAAATATGAGAGAGTTCTCTCATGAACTATAACAAATGTACAATACTAATACATAGTGTTAATAATAGGGGTATATGGAAAAAATATAACAAATGGATGCTATGGACCATAGTTAGTGATAATAGTATGATGATGTTCTTTAATAATATGTAACAAATGTTCCACAAAAATGCAAGGTGTTGGTGGAGGGGTGATGTATGGGAATTTGGCACAGTAAGCATGATTATTTTGTAAGTGCATAACTTCTCTAATTAAAAAATATTTAAAAAATAAAGGTGATATAAAGATTACTTCAGTGAAAAGAGGCTGAGAGAATTTTTATCAGCAGTCGAGCATTACAAGAAATGTTAAAGGACGTTCAAGACTAAAGGATACTGATACCATTTAGATATTTGATCTATACAATAGAACAAAGAATGTCAGAAATATAAATATATGGATTAATATAAATTTTCTTCATATTATATATCATTTTAAATATAAATTGACTAAAGTATTCATATATTTTTGAATTTATAAAACCTATGAATTATAAAAATACACCAGCCAAAAATATGTAATATACAAATACAGGGTTTTTACATTGTATTTGAAGATAGATTGCAAGAAGTAATTTTAAAACATGTGGTACCCACTTAAAAACATAGAACAAAAATATATAGCTATTAAGTCAGTAGTGGAGATAAAAGAGGATCATAAAAATTACTTTAAAACTCAAATTAAGACAGAAACAGGCAAAGAGTAAAAAGAGACTAGACAAATAGAAAATAAATTGCAAGTTGGAAGAATTTAAGCCCAACCATGTGGGTGAATACTCCAATTAAAAGGCAGCACATCAATATAGGGAAAAATGAAATTTAAATCCTATATACCAGAATTACATATATTAAAAATGAGCCCTAGACTTAAACATAAAATCTACTAAGCTCCTAAAAGGAAACAAGGATAATTCTTAATGACTTTGAGGAAATTAAAAATTCTTAGGATGCAAAAATCACAATGATTAAGGCAAAAAATTAATAAATTAGATTTTATCACAATTAAAATTTCTGCTCTTTGAGAGGCACCATTAACAAAATGCAAGGCAAGTGATAGATTGGGAAAAATTCACAATAGAGACATATATGATATATGAC
>JAQZBX010082845.1:0-13464 GCA_029593785.1 Cabassous unicinctus
TAAAAAAAAAAAAAAAGAAAAATGTGGACTTTATTAATCCTAAACTTAATTACACATTTGTATAAACCTCTCATAATATTCTTGAGATCAAAATGGAGAAATACACAGTAAATAATATGAGTTAAATAGATTCATAACAGATTGAACAATCACAGTCAAAGGATATTGATTAATGAAAACACATTAACTTGGAGAGGTCTCAAGTTGTAATGTCATAAGTAATGCTACTTAAACAGATTAGAAAGACATATGCCAGTCATGCTTATCAAATTTGTGGATGACACAGACCTGACAAGGATACCAGTCCTCTGAATGGCTGAGTTTTGATTCCAGATATCATGCTGAGGAATCATTGAAGGAATTGGAGTATTTGGGAAAAAGAAGAAAGAGAAGGTTGATATGAAAGCTCAAAGCTAGATATATGGAAGATGGAGGGTCAAAGTAGCTCTTGCAGAAAATATTTAAGCATAATAAAAGAAAAACAATTTCACTTCCTCTACCAGTATCACCCTACTTCAAATTACCGTGGCCTCTTCACTGAACTATTGCTGGTCTCCCCATATCTAGTAGTTCCTGATATCCTCTCTTGCATTTTCAAATCCATTCTCCAAAAAATAGCTAAAGCCATCTTTTATAAACTATAAACATAATGACTTGTACTATCATTTCAAGGTACAGTTATAGTCATATTTACATTCTTACATTCATTCTAACTGGCTTGAGCTCTCAGTTGCCCAGGAGTGCAGTGTAACATACCCCAAGGAGGGGTGGTAAGCACTGATTAGTCTACTGCTCCCAAGGCTACTGGTTTTTAATCACCTGAAAATGCTGGTCCCCTCTTTCATGGTACCTTCCAGGCTCTCTGTTCAAACCACAGTAGTTTGATGAACCTGTTTCCCTTGGTGCCCAGCTCAGCCAAAGGTACTTTACACCTGGGCTTCCTCTATGGTTTATGCTACCGTTATAGCTGCTATTCTTCAGGGCATAAACTACAATGAGGACAGCATCTATATAACTTTACAGCATCAGACCCAGAAGTTCAAGAGTGTTGATTCCCAGCCTGAGTTCCCCCTTTCTGTCCTCAAGTAAATTTTTCCTAAAGGTGTTTTTATTTCAGGAGTCTTACTGCCCTTTACTGAAACTGGGTTTTGGTCAGAGCCACATAACTCCATCCCACCACACACCATGTGTTAATACTTTCTCTCCCAGAAACCCTAGGTATCTTATGCATATTGATGCTCTCCTCCCCAGGAACCAGCTTTACAGGGCAGAACACAACTATATTTTCAGGGAATAGCAGCCTCTTATTAATGAAATCAGGAAACTTTATGCTTGAAGACTAGAGCTTTATACTTGCTCTATATTTGCTTAACTAAGAAAGTCATTTAAGTAACAAAGAAAATCAGTCTTTCTAGATTTAAAAACCTGCTCCTTGCCCCCACCCCCAACCCCCCAAAAAATCCACATGAATCAAATTCTGCCAAGACAGAGTTCAAATATCGTTCAACAGCTGTTTATTGTAGTTAGGATAAAAATTCATACTTCTTCCCCTGGTCTACCAAAAAATGAATATGCTATGGCTCCCTTATTCTCCAGCCATATATTGTGCCACCCTTCAGGTTGCTCATAACAGACAAGGCCCACTTGCCTTCTTTTACTTCTTTGATGAACAAAATAAATAAAAAACCAATGTTTTCCTACCTTAGGGCCTTTGCACTGTACACTGGTTGCCTGGACACTGCTCTCTGAGTATGCCCTGCCTTACCCACTCCAGCTTAAATTTTCTCCTCCTCTAAATTTTAAACTAAGGCCCTGAAGCTCTTTGTTCATTATACACCTGTTCTTTTTCCTTCACAGCACCATCATAAATCATTATTACACATTTATGTATGTGCTTACATTTTTAATGTCTTTCCCCACAGTAGACTGCAAGGTCTGTAAGGACAAGGCCATGTCTGTTTTGTTCATTACCGTATAGCTAGCACAGTGCCTGGAACACAGTAAGCACTCAAGGAAATGTTTTATTAAATAAGTGCAGAAGTAACTAGAAGTGTGCAACAATAAAATCATCAGCTTTATAGTCTTGCAAAAAAAAAAAGATGCATTGTACCTCAGTGGTTTGGCAGAAAGGATTCCTGAGTAAGGAAGAAACATCAACTATATGAGCTCTAACTTTCTAGTTCTTGAAGTAATGCTTTGTAAGATATGGGTTGCATATATATGGATTCTAAGAAGAGGTGGTCATTATAATCTGAGAAGTTAGTAAACTTTCAAGGTGGAATTATCTGGTATATAAATGAAAACGAACTTAGAGAAAATGTTTCAGTTGAAATGGCACAAGACAGAATTTCAGAGGCATGAACATGAACTTAGAGAACTATATAAAGGAAAATGAGAACATCTTGTGTGAGGAGATCAACCTGACTTTATATGAAAGAGGCATGGAATAACAGGTTAAGCAGACATGGTAAGGTCAAGTGATAATAGGTTTGAACTGAGTTCTAATTTCCATCTCTTAGTCAGGGGATTGATGAAATTAGAGAGGCATCTGGCTATGTTGAATATATTAGGGGGAAAAGTGCTAGAGATTAATGGCGAGTAAGGGGCTACTAACCTACCATAATAATTATGGTGATATTTTGAAGTAAAGAGAGGTGATATTTTATAAAACAATTACATAAATTGGTAACACTGCAAAGAGGCTGCAGTTTCCACACACAAAAATAGAAGAAAGTTTGGTAAGGGGCTGCCATAGCTTCTGGGGCATCTCAGCATCTGCTTGAGATGCCAGCACTGTCCTCAAGGGCACCACCTTCCTGGGTCACCACTGGCTTGGGAGAGGAGCTCCATGGAAAGGTGGAGGCTGCTGTGCAAGAGCTGATATAGGCTAGCTAGCCAGTTGATGGTGTAGTAGGCACCAAGGAGGGGACCTGGGGAAAGGGCCATTTCTCTAACCTGTACAAAAGCATTTTAATATTTTAGGTATAAAATATTATACCTATAGGTATAATTGTACCTTCAGTATAGAAAGCCTAGATAAGAGAAGCAGCAATAGGAAGGAAGACAGAGGACAGGATAAAAGTAAGAGAAAACTTAAAGGCAATAAAAGAATGATTTCAAGATTTGAGCCTGAAGAACCATATAGGGAAGGGGAGTTATTAATGACAATTAATAAGGCATTTTGGAAAGATAGTACATATGAGTTGTTATATATGAGAATTCTGGGATTTTAATCTGTTGAATTTAAAATGTTACTTATAGTTATTTCTAGACATCCTAAAGGCAGCTGAAAATACAAATTTTAGGTTCAAATTTGAACTCAAAATTGCAGGCTTTGGGAAAAACTAAGGAAAACTGGTATAAATGTGATAATTATAGATAAGCTCTTTTGGTAAATATAATAAATGCTGCAAAGAAGATGAAACGATGATAAGTAAATAGCTAGATAGAGATTGACAGATTGATTTTAGGAAAAATAAAATAAAATTGACCAAAATAAGACATTTAGTTAAAAATTAAGATATTAAATAATATTGCACTGAACAAAACCATTCTACAAGCCCCAGATTCATTTTAAAACGTGATCCTCAATCCTGGGTGCAAACTAGAATCATTTGGAAAACTTTCAAAAAATATACTGATGCTTGACCAATTAAATGAGAACTGCTGAATTAAAACATATTCTATATTGCACAAAGTACACTAAAACTATATCTAATTTAGTTACCCAACTAATTTAATTTATTTTATCAGAAAAATCTGTAACCTAAGAAAAAGGTATCTGGCACACAGAAAGCACTCTGATTAAATGTATGAATGAATGAGAAATTCATGCATGTATGATTGAATAAACTGATCCTGTATGAGAACATATATAAAGTCAAATCTTATAAGTTGAGAAAATGAAAAAACTTGAATAATCTTCAATGAAGGGGTATACAAAAATGAAGTTTTAGCAAGACAATGCAAACAGTTTAAACATTATGAGTCAAAAATTTAAAATCATGCATATATTACTTATTTCAATTTATAATGAACTCTGTTCAGTGGTATACAATAATCATTTTAAAGAATAACTTCTTAAAATGTTTTTATGGAAATTCACATAACTTTGAGATTTCTATTTTTATCTAGTTTTGCTGAAATCTATTAATGAAAGGTTGAAGAAAAATTGACATTTCAGTTTATATTAAGGGATGGATATACTTTGCTATTTCATTAGATCTACCTAGAAATAAGTTATGTATGTATTTCAGCAGAAGCAAAACTCAAGAAAAATTCTGAACTTAGTATTTCTTGCTCATATAAGAATATGATTTCCATTTACTAAAGAGAGAATTAAAGATATTTGAAATAAAATTCAAATATTATGAGTTGGAATAAAGACTCCTTTTGGAGTTTGCTTACTAGCTAATGATATTCATAAGAACCCATCTCTGGGTTACAGTGACCATTAAGTCTCAAAGCCTGTGAGAATGTAACCTGGAAGATAGGCCAAGAAGAGCCTAGGAGAATAGCTTAAATCTCAAGAAGCAGCAATCATTCATTGAGGAGATGTTGCTTGATTAAGAGAGCCTCATACTCTAAACTTGATATGAATTTCACATGACAGAAATTTAATAGCCAAAAGATTGATACAAAGGATTGGCCTTAAAAATGTCCCCTTCATTCTGGGAAATCAGGCCTACCCACCCCAACCCCCCGCCCCATCCTAGTTCCTGTCCATCCCCCCGCCCTCCCAAAAGCCACTGATAATCATATGTAAAGTTTGTTTGATTTTTTTCTTTTTTTCTGATTATCAAAGCAACAATTTCTCATTATATAAAATGAGAAAATACAGAGATATATAAACCAACACCCACGAACCTCCTCCTACTTTTAACATTTTAACATGACTCATTCTGGTGTGTATTTTCTTTTCAAGGAGAGTTGAGACCATATATATATAAATAAATAAATACATTGAATATATTATTGTTCTCAAGCTTAGTTGAGACTATATACAATAATAAATTATATATACATATATACATGATATATATTATTTATCTTATAATAGTCTAAGCATTTCCTATGTCATTAAGAAATGCCTCATCAACATAATTTTTTAATGCTAAAAAATACTTCATCTTATGGAATAACCATAATTTCTTAAGCATTGTTTCCAAAATATAATTTCCAATGATACTGTTTCAGTGAGCATATTTATGAATAAATCACTGCCTATATTTCTTGATTAAAGTTTTAAAAGAGACACTAACAGTTAAATGTTATACACATTATAAGGGTCCTGATATATACTATAAAGCATTATAAAGATGAGTTTGTTATCCTGAGATTTTAAAAAAACTGAAAAATGCCAATTTACTACAAGTTACTGTAAGACTAAACAACTGTCTTTACATTTTAAGACCAAGAGTCAATACATTGAATATGCAGTAAAATCAAGGCTGATGGCATGCTTTATAATAAGATCCTTTCACATATAATTACATGGAATATTGTTCTAATCAATACAACTGGGAAATCGTTTTAGATGTTCAAGTTAACTACGGTTGTTATAAAAATGATGTAGCAATTGGAAATAATCAAATAACCAGATTACAATGTAAATTGATACACAATATTTTAAAACATTTTATCAGTGAATATTCATTTCCAGAGAATTTCAAGTAAAATTCCATCTCTGCTATAATTACCAAATAGATAAAATAAAAATAAAACTATGAATGTTTAAGCAAATAGTTATACAGCACAATCTGTATAAAATATTACCAAATATTTCTCTCTGGATTTTTTTTAATTTTTTACTTTGTGTACTTTGTGCCTACAGATAATGTTTTAAATGTCAAGGTTTCTTCCTGATTTCACATGTTTAAAGTACCCAAAAACCTCCACAATTAGTGCAGATGAGTTACATCAGTTGACATTTTTAACAAATCAATTTTATTGATGGATATAAATAAAGCATAAACCCATCCAAAGTGTACAATCAATGGTATCTGGTGTCATCACATAGTTGTAATTCATAACTTCAATCATTATTAGGATATTTTGATTATTCCAATAATAATAAAAAACAAACACAAACAAAAAACTTATCACCATTCAATTTCTCTATGCTTCCCCTACCATACACAGCAGCTATTCTCCTCCATCTCTCTAGTTCATTTGTATTTATATTTTGTAAAAAGTCTTATATATGCAAGATTACCCATACTTGTATTTCACACGAAGTTTCACTACGCTATACAGTCCCATGTTACATTCTCTATCTTTCTCTCCAGCAGTATACATGTCCTTAGACTTTCCCTTTCAACCACTATCATACCCCTATAATAGCTCTGTTAGGTACAAACACTATGATGTGCTCTCACCATTTCTATTCATTTCCAAAATTTACAAACAACCTTTTTACAAATTCTGCACAGATTGAACCTCAGCTTTCCATTCTCTATCCTCATTTTATTTTCTGGTGACCTATATTCTAATTATTAACTCCATGAGTTTACACAATATATTTAGTTCATAATACCACAACCATACAGTATTTGTCCTTTTGTGTCTGACTTCCTTCACTCAAAATAATGCCCTCCAGATTCACCATGTTGTCATATGCTTCACGACTTCATTTCTTACAGCTGCATAATATCCATCATGTGTATGCACCACAATTTGTTTATCCATTCATTGGTTGAGGGGCACCTGAGTTGTTTCCATCTTTTGACAATTGTGAATAATGCCACTATGAACATGGGTATGCAGATGTCTGTTGGTGTCACTGCTCTCAGTTCTTCTGGGTATATAACTAGTAATGGTATTGTCAGGTCACATGGCAAGACTATAACTTCCTTAGAAACTGCCAAACAGTCCACCAGAATGGCTGTACCATTTTACATTCCCACTGACCGTGAATAAGTATTCCTATCTCGCCACATCCTCTCCAACACTTGTAGTTTTCCGACTTTTTAATAGTGGCCATTCTGATAGGTGTGAAATGATATCTCATTGTAGTTTTGATTTGCATTTCCCTAACTGCTAGTGATGTTGAACATATTTTGTGTTTTTCACCATTTGTATTTCTTCTTTGGACAATTGTCTTTTAAAAGTCTTTTGCCCATTTTTAATTGAGTAATTTTTCTTTTTATTGTTGAGTTGTATTTCTTTATTTCATGAATATTAAACCCTTATCAGATATGTGATTCCAAAATAATTTCTCTCATTGAGTAAGCTGCCTTTTCACTCTTTTGACAAAATCCTTTGAGGTGCCAAAGTGTTTAATTTTGAAGTCTCCAACTATTACAGAGATGTCTACTTCTCCCTTCAGTTTTGCCAGTGAGTGCCTCATGTATCTTGGAGCACCCAGGTAAGGTGCATAAATGTTTATTATAATTATTTCTTCTTGGTGAATTGCCCCTTTTATTAATATATAATGACCTTCTCCATCTCTTATAACAATTTTCCATTTAAAAATCTATTTTGTCTGATATTAGTATTGCTACTTCAGCTCTTTTTTTGGTTACTATTTACATAGAATATCTTTTACCAACCTTTCACTTTCAACCTGATTGTGTCTTTACATCTGAGGTGAGTCTCCTGTAGACAGCATATAGATGGCTCATATTTTTTTTATGCATTCTATTATTCTATGTCTTTTGGTTGTGGAGTTCAAGCTATTAACATTCAAGGTTATTACTCTAAAGGTTTTACTTACTTTGTCCATTTTATCCTTTGATTTTCCATTGTCCTATCTTACTAGAGTTTGTCTTTTTACCCTCTAAGCTACCTTTACTAATAATCTTCATTTCTACAGTCTTCTCCAAGTTTTTCACCCTTGTTTTTTTCCTTTCAGGCTGTAGCCCTCCCTTTAGTATTTCTTGTAAATCTGGTCTTTTGGTAACATACTCTCAGTTTTTGTTTGTCTGTGAAAACTTTAAACTCACTCTCATTTTCAAAGAACAGTTTTGCTGGATACAGAATTCGTGGCTGGTAGGTTTTCTATATCAGTACCTTGAATATATCATATCATTTTCTTCTCGCTCCATGGTTTCTGATGAGAGGTTGGCACTTAATCTTATTGAGGTTCCTTTGTATGTGATGCTTTGCTTTTCTCTTGCTGCTTTCAGAATCTTCTCTTTATAACTGATATTTGTCACTCTAAATAGTATGTGTCTTGGAGTAGATCTAGTAAGATTAATTCTGCTTAGGGTGTATTGTCCTTCTTGGATATTGATATTTATGTCTTTCAGAAGGTTTGGGAAGTTTTCAGTCATTATTTCCTCAAATATTTTTTCTATCCCATTTCCATTCTCTTCTCCTGGGACACCAATAACGCTTAAGTGTGTGTGTTTCATGCTGTCATTCAATTCCCTGAATGACAGTACGCACTTTTTCCATTCATTTCCCTTTCAGTTCTCTTGTCTTTTCCAGTTAGATATTCTGTCCTCAAAATCATTAATCCTGTCTTTGAGCAATTAAAATCTGCTGCTATGTGTCTGTAATGTATTTTTACTCTCATCCATGTGTCTTTCATTCTCTTAAGCTCTGTTACTTTTCTTTGCAGGCTTTCAATTTGCTCATTATGCTCACCCAGTGTCTTCTTAATATCCTTTATCTCTTTAGTCATATTTTCATTCAATTATTTGAATTGATTTAGGAGATTTGTATGATTATTATTGATGAATTGTCTTAAATCCTGTATCTCATCAGTATATTTGGTTTGTTCCCTTGGCTGGGCCATCTCTTTCTATTTCCTACTATGGCTTGTAATTTTTTGCTGATGTCAATGAATCTGAATATGTTGGTGAATTTACTCCGATGGTCAATTTCTCTCTGTTGCTGTTTTTTTGTTTTTTGTTTTTTTTTCCCCCACAGCTTTTCTTTGATTTTTGGTGCAACTTATTCTGAGTCTTTAACATTTCCCAACTTAAGTTATAAACATTGGAATGTGGGGCACAGATTTTCTTCAAGGAATTGGAGCCAAAGGGAGACCTAAAAGCAGTTTTTCTCCTTGCAATTTCCTGGCTGGCCAGCAGATGGCACTCTTTGGCAAACCTTTCCAGGGAGGTTTTCTTTCAACCTCTGCTTTCCCGTGTTTCTGGTCTGGCCAGAGCCGAGATTCAAAGCAGGCTCTGATGGCCAAATTCACTGAAGAGAAACCACTCTTTGCCCTCTGATGCCCCTATGTCTTTCCTTGTAATAGTTGACAGGGAGGAAGACATTGTTCCCCTATCAGTTGGCTGCAGTGATTCAGGAGTTTTATCCACGCTTAATGTCTTGAGGGTGGGGGATGGGGCCCTTCCCAGCAGCCCCAGGGGTCTGGTAACTCATGTTTGTTGTTTAGGGTCCTTGATCTCTCTGGCCCTTGCCCTCCTGTGGGTTGCGCAGCACTGTCCTGGTTGCTGACCCCCAAAGCAGGTTCCTCAGACAACTTTTGGCCCTTTCTCCATTGTTTTTGTGAGAGAGTTGAGCCCTGCCTATCTACTCCAATGCCATCTTCCACATCAGATGACATTTAAGATCAATCATACCCATGAGATACCATGACCTAGTAAAATTAAACTTAATTAACAAACTATTTAAACACTGACTTCTTCATCTCTGAGGGGGACTAGAGATTCCTAAAGTAGGGGTTATTAAGAGTATTACAGAACCTGGTACATAGCACACAGGTGTTCAATAAATGTCATTTCTGTTCCCTTCACTCCCCTCCCCTGATCCTTCTTTTTATCAGTATATTGTTATTGACAAATTATTTGTTTGAAACATTTTTGCATTTTATTAATGGTTGAAAGCAATCTGCCAAAGTACAGGATCACATCAAAGGACCCCATCAAATTCAATATTGAAAAACAATGACAGTATAAATTACAGAGTATATTTTGTAAAGGAGATTAAAATAATATGTCACAATTATCCTCAGAAAGCCCTAGAAGTTAGGTCATCTATATCATTCTATATAAGTGGTTCAAGACCTTCACTCTGCATGAGAATTATCTGGGGAAATTAAAAAAATAATTATAGATACCTGAGCCCCACTCCCAAAGATTTTGATTGAAATGGTCTGTATTAAATTGGTCAGTATTTTTAAAACATCCCCAGATGGTTCTAATGTGCAGCCACAGTTGTGAACCACTGATCTATATATTACTTAAGAAGAAATAAGTTACAGAGGAATAGAGCCTTGCAAAAATTTACAAAAGAAACCAATGAAGAAGCTGAGACCAGAATCCAAGTCACCTCTTTTAGGATTATAAGAAAACCTCACTCTTAGAGTTAAAAAAAAAAAAAATTTTTTTTTGAGTAATATTATTTAATCTGGAAATATTTGTTATTCAGGCAGGCATTACCTTTACTTTGTTCATTTGTATTTAGCCTAGCACAAAATGCTGATAGTAAACAAATGCTCACTGTCACAAATGGTCCTTCCATCACACTCCCATAATTGCACAACTATTTCCTTTGCTTCTTACCCTAAAGAAAACAAAAAACCTCAAAGCCTAATAAAAAATATTAGCATATCCACTTTTGCCATATAAGAGATATGTCTTCCTAACTAATCTATTCTATAGAAAAGCGAACAGACATCACCGCCTTAGGTGATGGGCAGTCTCCAAAGCAAAAGCACTCTCGCACTGTCCTGGTTAAAACCAGTTTGTCTGGGGATAGGCTCAGCTGCTCCAGTTCCAGCTTTCCCAGTCTTCCAAAGTGCTGACGTGACCTCAGTCGTATCTTTGGTGGAGCTGGATCCAACTAACAAAATCTAACACACGTAGGCACTTGTTTCTCCATTATCCAGTGCCTTCAAGGTCAACAGAGAATCAGGGAGTCAGTCACCTGTTCCAGTCTTGCACCCTTGCTGTTTTTTATTCTCAAACCTTAAGAACTGTCCAAGGTTTTCAGACAGCTGTACATCATTGATCAGCAGTCAGATTGACCAAATTAAAATAAAATATAAACCCAATAAACATAAGCTAGTTGAATTACAGAAGTTTAGAGAAAAAAAGCTTCAACTACACCAAAAGAGCTTGCTAGTCTACTGATGAAGATCAGAAGACTTATTCAGTTGTGGACCTTACATGAGAAAAGCCATCTACCTGCCTGCCTGACTTCTTTTCTTCCTTCCTTCTTATTTGCAAAGATAAAAAGAAATTAGATAAGTGAAGAGGTTGGAGAAGGAGAAAAAGGAGTATCTTAAATATTACTTTACCAGGTACAAATATTTATATGCATGCTTCTTTAGAGTCAAGTAACTGATATATCTACTTGGAGACTAGGGATGTCCATTCAAACAATATATCTCATCTACGCTCTAGAAAAGGGATTCACCTTCTGAGCAGCGTCAACTATAACTTGGACATGTTATCCTTAAAATTTGGCATTCATCAATAATTTATAGTAATAGACTCTGATACCACAATCACCATTTGTGATAAAACTGCATCTTATTTTCCTGTACCAATTTACCACTGAAGATCTGTAAATATGTGAGCTTTCCTCCTCTGTCTCTAACTAGTTTTTGATTTTATAGCATGATACACATAAAAATATTAAAATCTACAGAGACTAAAATATGGCAATCTATTTCCTTCTATCATTACAAAAGGAAGTTCTAAATATCTAGGATATAAATTAGATACTACCATCTCCAATTCTGACATATTATATTTACACCTTTTAATAATTCCCCTTTCACCTCTGCTAAACATACATGCCAAAGTTTACAAAGTGTACAATTCTGTACAACATATTTTGTACAGTTTACATTTTGGCTCCAATCGTTTAGTAGCTTAATAACTGTTTGAACTTTGGTGTTTCACTCAAAAACAGGGAGATGATAATGGTAACTACCCTAAAAACTATGATGAGAAAATGCAGAAAATGAATGCAGAGAAGTTACTGAGAATTTGGTGCATACTAAGCACATGGAAGTAGATATGATTACTATTATATAACCATTATACTGATGCTATAGATCTGTATTTATTGGAAAATTGTCAATAGGAAACACGAAACATTAACGTTTGTAGGTATGTTAAATTCCCTTTTGGTAAAATCTAAATACATTTGTTATTAAATCTGGAAAGATATATTAGGAAATGCTAATGGTAGCTACCTCTGAGAGGTCAGAATATGGATGCATTTTACTTTCTTTTCAATATTTTTACCGACGACTAATTTTTTGTTTTTTAAAAAAATTCAAAATAAAAATGTCTGCAAAAGTTCTTATACTGTGTTATAGAAATTTTACCTCCAGAAAAAGTTAAATGATCATTTGGAATATTTGAGGTGAATTTGTAAAATGTTCACTAGGACTTGTTACTACGAATTATGTAATCACTTTACAAATTTAACCTACTGCTAATTATGTAATATAACCTATGTAAAATAGCTTAAAAATATCTTCTACTTAAAATAAACTAAGAATACATAATAACAGAATTTATGTAGGTAATTAAATTACAACAATAAATTTTAAAGAAAATAATTGTTTCTCTTAATTAAAATAGGAAAGATTTTACCTATAAACACAAAAACAGTGTCCTTTCCCAGTACATGTTATCACCTCCTCTTTGAAAAGAAAAGAAAAAGAAAAAATATATATATATGTGAAGTACAGGGGGTAAAATTATATTATGAAGAAAGAAAAGCCTGTTTTAATGTCAGCTTTGCTACTTAGCTAAGTGACCATCAACTCGTTTTTTTAACCTCTTTGACACTGAGTTCCACATCTTTAAAGTGAGGGTAACAGGGAACCATCCTCATTGAGCTTTAATAGGATTAAGTGAAATAAAACAAACTTGTTGTACCTGGAACATTGTAAACACTTACTAAATGTTACTTATTATTAGGTACTTGAGTAAAAGCTCTGCTGCTTTCGATTCAGTAAAGTGTTGGCTTTCATTTTCACTTTTGTTTCCTTTATAAAATGATATGGCTACCTATACAAATAGGTTAGTAATATAACTTCACTTTGGATAAGTTTAAATTTTAATGCATAGCATTTAAGCTAATTGATACTGAGCATATAGATGACTCTTTCCTAAGTCTTCTTAAAGCAGTGCTTCTCAAACTATCTGTGGAGAAGGACATTTTTAAAAATTTCCAATTTGTCACAGACAAAAATACCTTTGTGTTATGCCATAAAAATAAAATTTGAAAAAGACAAAATACAAGCCTCAAATTTATATTACTCAGTCAAATTTCTATAAAACTTTTAAACACTTATTCAATTTCTATATTTATACTGAGGCAGATTGGTTAACAAACAAATACGTCTCAGAAAATAGAACCACTGTTCTAAGAATACCTAATTTTAGGAATGATGGATACAGACTGTTTTGTAAAAAATCAAACTAAAATTAAAAACTAGAAATATTTTTCCTATTGATGATGTTTCAACTAAACAGATCTCAATTCAAATTAGATGTCAATGAAAAATTAGTAAAATGGCCAATATACCAT
>JAQZBX010082846.1:0-13466 GCA_029593785.1 Cabassous unicinctus
ACCATGATCAAGTGGAATTCATCCCGGATATGCAATGGTGATTCAGCATAAGAAAATCAATGTAATATACCACATTAACAAAACAAAGGGAAGAAAACACATGATCATCTCAATTGATGCAGAAAAGGCATTTGACAGAATCCAGCATGTTTACTTGACAAAACACTTAAAAAAAAAAAGAATAAAAGGAAACTTCCTCAAAATGGTAAAAGACAAATATAAAAAAACCCACTTCTAACATCATACTCAATGGTGAGAGACTGAAAGCTTTCCCTCTAAGATCTAGAATAAGACAAAGATGCCCACTGCCACCACTGTTATTCAACATTGTACTGGAAATTCAACCCTGAGCAGTTAGGCAAGAAAAAGAAATAAACTGCATCCAAATTGGAAAGGAAGAATTAAAACTTTCACTTTTTGCAGATGGCATTATCCTATATATGGAAAGTCCCAAAAATCTACAACAATGTTACATAGAGCTAATAAACATATTCAGCAAAGTGGCAGGGTACAAAATCAACACAAAAAAATCAGTAGTGTTTCTATACACTAGTATTGAGCAATCTGAAGAGGACTCAAGGAAAAGATTCCATTTATAATAGCAGTGAAAAGATTCAAATACCTAGGAATAAATTTAACCAAAGATGCAAAGGACTTATACACAGCAAACTACAAAACTTTGCTAAAACAAATCAAAGAATATCCAAATAAATGGAAAGCCATTCCAGTGTCTTGGATTGGAAGACTAAGTATTGTCAATGTCAATTCTACCCAAAATGATTTACAGATTCAGTGCATTCTCAATCAAAATTCCAACAGCCTAATTTGCAGAAATGGAAAAGCCAATAATCATATTTATTTGGAAGGGTAAGATGTCCCAAATAGCCAAAGCCATCTTGAAAAAGTAGAACGAAGTTGGATGACTCATACTTTCTGACTTTAAAGCTTATTGCAAAGCCACAGTAATTAAAGCAGTGTGGTATTGGCACAAAGATAGAAATATAGATCAATGGAATTGAATTGAGAGTTCAGAAGTAGACCCCCACATCTATGTTCCATTGATTTTTGAAGGCTACCAAGTCTACTCAGTTGGGAAAGAATAGCCTCTTCAATAAATGGTGCTGAGAGAATTGGATATCTATATGCAAAAGAAAAAAAGGAAGACACATCTCAGACTGTATACAAAAAATGAATTCAAAATGGATCAAAGACACCTAAATATAAGAAATAAAGCTATAAAACTCTCTGGAAGAAAATATAGGTAAGCATCTTCAGAATCTTGTGTTAGGCAATGTTTTTTTAGACATTACACCCAAAGCACAAGCAACAAAAGAAAAATTGGATAAATGGGATCTCATCAAAATTAAAATATTTTGTGCATCAAAGGACTTTATTGTGAAAATGAAAAGACAACCTACGCAATGGAAGAAAATATTTGGAAACCACATATCCAATAAGGGTTTAATATCCAGAATATAAAAAGAAAAACAGCTCGAGAATAAAAAGACAACCCAATTAAAAAATGTGCTAAAGACTTCAATAGATTTCTCCAAAGAGGATATAAAAATGGCTAAACCGCATATGAAAAGATGCTTAACATCCTTAGTTATTAGAGAAATGCATATCAAAACCACGAGATTCATACCATTTCATACCCACTAGAATGGCTACTATAAAAAAGAAACAGAAACTTACAAGTGTTGGAGGGGATGTGGTGAAATAGGAACACTCATTCATTGCTGGTGGGAATGTAAAATGGTGCAGCTGCTGTAAAAGACAGCTTGGCAGTTCCTCAGAAAGCTATGTATAGAATTACCATGTGACTCAGCAGCCCCACTACTAGATATATACTTAAAGAAATTCAAAGCAGGGACTCAAACAGATACTTTCATACCGATGTTCATAGTGGCATTATTCACAATTGCCAAAAGATGGAAGCAACCCAAGTGTCCGTGAACAGATCAATGGATAAATAAAATATGGTATATACATATAATGGAATATTATTCAACAGTAAAAAGGAATGAAGTTCTGATTCATGTGACAACATGGATGCATCTTGAAGAACTCGTGTGAGTGAAAGAAGCCATATACAAAAGGACAAATACTGTATGATCTCACTGATATGAAATAATTAGATTAAGCAAACACATGGAGTCAGAGTCTAGAATATAGGTAACCAGGGCCTGGTTACCTTGTAAGGAATGGGGAAATAATGCTTGTGGCAGTTTGAGATTATTTTTGTGAAGCCCGAAAAAGAGAAGGATTATGTTTGTAAACTGGTCTGTTCCTCTGGTGTGATGCCCTTTGGTTGTATTAGATTCAGTGAAGGGCCTCTGATTAAGTTTACTTGATAAAATCAATTTAGGGCTTTAAATTGGGCTATGTCAGTAAGATGTAGCTCAGGTTGTGTCCCTGCCCCCTTGGTGGGCCTATATAAATGGACACACACAGAAGAGGAGAGAACTTGGTCATCTTCGTCCTGCCATGTGACAGAAAGGAGAAGGCTCAAACAGCTAAAGTACCCGGAAGAGAGAGGAGACATTTGCCTGTTTGCAGCTGAAGAGAATAGAGCAGCTAAGCAGCTGCAAAGGCCTGAGAGACCAGGCAGAGATCACCCGCCATCTTGCTTCAACACGTGGCAACTGACTTTGGTGAGAAAACAGCTTTGAGTTGGACTCTTTAGGGCCTTGTAACTGTAGGCTTTTACCCCAAAATATATACCCTTTATAAAAGCCAACAGATTTCTGGTATTTTGCATTAGCACCCCTTTGGCTGACTAATACAGTGCTTAAATTGTACAGAGTTTCTATTTGGGTTGATTGTAAAGTTTTGGTAATGGATGGTGGTGATGGTAACACAACATTGTGAGTATAATTAACAGCACTGAATTATATATGTGATGTGGTTAAAAGGTGAAATTTTAGATCATATATATGTTACCAGAATAAAAATTACAAGAAAAAACATAGAACTGTACAACTTAGTGAACCCTATTATAAAATGATGGACTGTAGTAAGTAGTACAATTATAAAAATGTTCTTTCAGGAATTATAACAAATGTACCACACTAATGCAACATGTTAATAATAGGATGGCATATGGGAACTATGTATTTTATATATTTTATACATGATACTTCTGTAAACCTACAATTTCTCTAACCAACAAAAAAATTTAATAAAGCAAATGGAAACAGACATCTTGAAGTCATCAATGACACAAACTGTATCCACTTGAGAACTCTGCCCTAATTGTAGTTACCATACGCCTGCTGGTGACATAAGCCTTTATCAGATTTCAAGGGTTTTTTTCTACATCCATGTCTGGATACCAACACTTCCCTGTTGCGTCACTGAGGTCATTATCTTGTGGCTGCAGAGCTGGATGGCAAGTGTGGCTGTGCAACATTGCCAGCACCCAGGGCCCACCTGCAGACCCTGCTGGGCTTCAGGCCGAGGGTGTGACAATTTAATGTGTATTGTATGGCCCATGTGGAAAAGGAGGGTGCTAGCACCTTGGGAAAGGATACCATGTCCTCAGCAGGTAAATGCTTTCTAAAACTTGAGTAAATCCCCCTGATAATGATTCCACATGCATCAGAATAAATCAGCCACTGTCCATTCCTGATACTTTCAATCTTTAAGACCTTATTAAAGAATTGTGATGAGATTACCTTTTTAAATAAATGGATGTAGTAATTATAGTTTGTTTGTTTTTTAAAAAGAACAGCACCTAGAAATTGACATGTGAAAAAAATAGATCCTCAAATTTTCCAACTGGTTTACTAAGGAACCAAGATGAATAAAGGTGACCTTGATTAAGAAAATCTAGCATATACCCAACTCTGCCAAATAGGTTAATTAGAAAAATATTATCTGAATTACAGAAGAATTTTTTTTTCTACTCTAAAAAAAAATCCATGTATTTCTATAGATGAACTCCCTAGGACATATAAAATTCTTTTTTCCCTCTCCCACCTGCTTCCTGAGGGCTGACCCTGCTCACCATGAGCTCCAGAAGAGACCTAAAATACTTGGTTATTTCAGGCATTCAAGAAGGGGCCTCTGCGGAGTGAACATCACCATCCCAGAATCCTCAGGACAGGGGAATGAACTATGAACTAAAGTCGACTCTAGACTTACTGTAATTTTATCACTGCAAGAAATTATATCATTGATGTGGAGGCAGTGGCCACTGAAGGTTCTGAGGGCAGGGAGAGGGAAAAACAGGTGTAATATGGGGGCATTTTCGGAACTTGGGAATCGTCCTGAATGACACTGCAACAACAGATACAGGCCATTATGCATCCTGCCATAACCTACAGAATTGTGTGGGAGAGAGTGTAAACTACAATGTAAACTATAATCCATGCTTAGTAGCAATGCTCCAAAATGTGTTCATCAATTGCAATGAATGTACCACATTAATGAAGGATGTTGTCAATGTGGGAAAACGTGGGAGGTGTGGGGAGCGGGGCATATGGGAATACCCTATATTTTTTATGTAACATTTATGTAATCTAAATATCTTAAAAAAAAAAAAAGTGGCCTCTAGCCTAAGAAAATATTGCTGCTTCCCCAGAAACTGCCAACTCCACCCCACATTGTAGTGGCCAAGATAAGACAGACTTTAGATAAGATAAGATATTAGCTGTGCCCTCTTTTTTGTTTGTTTATAGCTCCTTTTCAAAATTTAATTTTTAAATTTTCGTGAACACTTCCCATTTTCATATTAAAGCATAATCTTTAATATGCTTTCTATCTCTGCAAATTTGCTATTTCTGGTCCTCTACGTGATATCATACAATTTTTGTTGTGTGCCTTGTTTCACTGAGCATAATTTAAAGATTCTTTTATTTTTTATTTTTAATAGTCTTTCATGTTGTAGCATGTCTCATAACTGCTTTCTTACTTAAGGCTGATTAATATTCCATTATGTGTATGTACTGCATTTTGTTTATCCATTCATTTGTTTGTTGATGGACACTTGAGTGGTTTCCAGCTTTAGCCATTTTGAATAATGCTGCTCTGAACACCGGTATACAAGTATCTATTTGCAACCCTGTTTTCACTCTGACTATATACCTAGAGTGAGATTGCTGGGTCATATTGTAATTCTATATTTAACTTTTTGAGGAACCGCCATGTTGCTTTCCACAGTGGCTGGCTGCACCATTTTACATTCCCACCAACAATGCACCACAGTTCCAATTACTCGGCATCCTCTCCACCACGTATTTTGTTTTGTTTTTTAATAATTGAGATTTTACTGGTTGTTTTGAAGATCAGCACACAGACATTATGAACAATTTGTACACAATTCTTAATGTATGTACCAAAAATCTAAAAAGTCATGTAGTTTTTCTGAAATCATTCGAGTGACTTTGCTGCTTAAATTGTGGAGGCAAGTTTTCCTTAAGAGGATATCAGGTACCAGTATCTTCAAATGTCGATAAGCTGTTACATTTTTAAGTCCTACTAATTCACAGTTTAATACAAATACCACATACTCACATTTCCAATCTTTCACAACATGTAACAAAGTTAGTAGAAAAACTGGACAACCACGGCTGCGGATGCACACAGTTCTGACAGGGAGAGCCAAGATCAGGGAGTGGTTTTAGGAAACAATTCTACCAAAAAAAAAAACCATGGGAATAGAAGTAATTGAAAATGTTCAACACATATTAAATGCACGACTGCAACTCCAAATCACCATTTAGTATGTGTTGTATTATAGGGTATAAAAACTGTCACCCCCCCCAACACACACACACACCCTATGGAATGTTAAGCAGATATCCAAAACAGTCAACCCCCATAATTCAATATTTCACTATTTTCTGGTTGTACCAAAATAATAATAAATAAAAAACCAGCAAATTATTTCCACTCCTAAAAAAAAAAAAGCATTTACACTTAAAAATGGGATGAGGTGGGATTCCAATCTCCTTAAAAATGTTTCTTCTAGAGCAACTAAAAAAACTTGCATTTACAAAATAGGTGATAAAAAATATTCCGATAAAACTTGGTATATGATATTAATCAGACTTGGTTTCTTTCTCTCCTGCTTCCTCAGAGGCTGGGCTCTCATCATTTTTAGTTTCTCCATTTTCTGCAAATCTTATTTGGTTTCTTCGTTAGCCACTTCAGCTTGTTTTCTCTTTGCTCCCCTTTTCCAGTGTGGTTGCACGTTGACAGGAGCAGGTTTAGCTGACAGCCTCGCCGACCTCCTCTTGGTCTCCTTGTTCCCTACCACATGCCGGGTGCTGCAGGAAGGAGCACCCTGAGCCTTTGCCGAGCCTGGCTGCTGGCCGCTGCCCTCTTCCTGCTGCTGGAGCTGCTGGGACCTGCGACGGGGGCTCTGGGAGAACCCCCAACACGTGTTTCTTGTTCTTTTTTAAAAATGATAGCCATTCTAGTGGGGTATGAGGTGGTACCTCACTGTGGTTTTGATTTGCATTTCCATAATGGCCAACGATGTTGAGCATCTTTTCATGTGTTTATTGGCCATTTCTATATCTTCTTTGGAGAAATGTCTTTTCAAGTTTTTGCCCACTCTTTAATTGGGGAATTTATCTTTTTGTTGTTGCATTGTAAACATAGTTTATATATTCTGCATATTATGCCCTTATCTGATAAATGGTTTGCAACTATTTTGTCCCCTTCTGTAGGTTGTCTTTTCACTTTCTTGATAATTTTCTTTGATGTACAGATTTTTAAAAAAGATTGACGAAGTCAAATGTAGCTATTGTTTTTGTTTCTTGTACTTGGGTATCATATTTAAGAATCCATTGCCGAATCCCAGGTCATGAAGATTTGTCCCTATATTTTTTCTGATCCATTTTGTGTTCTTTCTGTATATGGTTTGAGGTAGGGGTCTAACATCATCCTTTTGCATGTGGATGTCATTTTCCTAGCACCATTTGTTGAGGAGACTGTTCTTTCTCCACTGCATGTACTTGGCATTGTTGAAAATCAATTGGCCATAGATATGGGGGTCAATTTCTGGACTTTCAATTCTGTTCCATTTGTCTACTTGTCTATCTTTATGCCAGTACCACAATGTTTTTATTACTGTAGCTTTGTAGTACGGTTTGAAATCGGGAAGTATGAGTCCTCCAACCCTCTTCTTTTTTAAGATTGTTTTGGCTATTTGGGACCCCTTGCAATTCCATATGAATTTGAGGATCAGTCTTTCCATTGCTTCAAAAAAAAAGGCTGCTGAAATTTTAAGAGGGATTGCATTGAATTTGTATATTGCTTTGGATAATGTTGACATATTAACAATATTAACTCTTCCAAACCATGAACATGGGATGTCTTGCCATTTATTTAGTTCATTCATTTCTTTCAGCAGTATTTTGTAGTTTTCAGTATATGAGTTTTTTGTATACTTGGTTAAATTTATTTCTAGATATTTTATATTTTTTGTTTCTATTGTAAATGAAATTGTTTTCTTAATTTCCTCATTGAATTGTTCATTGCCAGTGTATTAGGAACCCAATTGATTTTTGTGTGTTAATCTTGTACCCTGACACTTTGCTGAACTCATTTAATAGCTCTAGTAGTTTCCTTGTGGATTCCTTTTGGATATTCTACATGCAAGATCATATCATCTACCAATAGAGATACAGGCATACCTTGTTTTATTGTGCTTAGCTTTATTGTGCTTTACAGATATTGCATTTTTCACAAATTGAAGGTTTGTGGCAACCCCGTGTCAAGCAAGTCTATCAGCACCATTTTTGTAACATCATGTTCTTACTTTGTGTGTCTGTGTCACATTTTAATTGTTATGTACATTGTTTTTTTTTTTTTAGACATAATGCTATTGCACACTTAATAGACTACAGTATAGTATAAGCATAACTTTTATGTACAGTAGGAAGCCAAAATATTCATGTGACTCACTTTGCTGTGATATTTGCTTCATTGCAGTGGTCTGGAACTGAACCTGCAGAATCTCTGAGGTATGCCTGTAGTTTTCTTCCTTTCAAATTTGGGTATCTATTATTTCTTTTTCTTGCTTAAGTGCTTTGGAAGGACCATCTAGTACAATATTGAACAGTAGTGGTGAAAGCAGGCAAAGCAGGCATCCTTGTCTTTTTTTTGGGGGGGTGGGGGGGGTACCAGGGCCAAAGAATGAACCTGGGACCTCTTAAGTGGGAAGCCAGCGCTCAACCACTGATCCACATCGGCTCCCTGGGTTGTTTTTTGTTTGTTTGCTTGCCTGCTTGCTTGCTTGCTTGTTTGTTTTTAGGAGGCACCAGGAACCAAACGTGGGACCTACCATGTGGGAAGCAGGCGCTCAACTGCTTGAGCCACAACTGCTACCCTGTCTTGTTTTTTTAATCTTAGGGGGAGAGCTTTAAGTCTACCACCATTGAGCTGTGGGTTTTTCATAGATGCCCTTAAACATGTTAAGAAAGTTCCCTTCTGTTTCTACTTTTCTGCATGTTTTTATCAAGGAAGTGTGCTGGATTTTGTTGAAACCCTTTTCTGTGTCTATTGAGATCATCATGTGGGTTTTTTCCTTCATTCCGTTTATGTAGTACATTACATTGATTTTCATGTGCTGAACCACCCTTGCATTCCTGGGATAAATCCCACTTGATCATGGTGTGTAGTCTTTTTAATATGTTGTTGGATTCAGTTTGCTGGTATTTTTGTTAAGGATTTTTTTTCATCTGTATTCATAAGGCATACTAGTTCTGTAATTTTCTTTTAGTGATGCTGACCTCATAGAATCAGGAATTTTTCCCTCCTATTAAATTCTTTAAAAGATTTTGCAAAAAATTGGTGTTCATACTTCTTGGAAAGTTTGGTAGAATTCACCAGTGAAGACATCTGGTCCTGGACTTTTTTTTTGGTGGAAGATATTTGATTATTGATTCAATCTCTGTACTTGCCATAGGTTTGTTGAGATTTTCTATTTCTTCTTTAGTTAATTTGGGTAATTGGTGTATTTCTAGGACTTTTTCCCCCATTTCTTCTAGATTGTTTAGCTTGTTGGTAAACAATTGCTCATAATATTTTCTTATAATCTTTTTATTTCTGTAAGATCAGTAGGGATATCACCATTTTCCTTTCTGATTTTAGTTATTTACATCTTTTCTCTTTTTTTGCTTTGTCATTGTAGCTCAAGGCTTGTCAATTTTACTGATTTCTTCAAAGAACTAACTTTTTGTTTATTCTTTCAGTTGGTTTTCTATTCTCTGTTTCATTTATCTCTGTTCTAATCGTAATTATTTCGTTCTGCTAGCTTTGGGTTTACTTGGCTCTTCTTTTTCTAATTCCTTGAGTTGTAAAGTTAGATTATTAATTTGAGCTCTTTCTTCTTTTTGAATATAGACATCCATAGCTATAAATTTCCTTCTAAGCAATGCCTTTGCTACATCCCATTAGTTTGGCATGCCGTGTCTTTGTTTTTATTCATTTCTTAAGTATTTTCTGTAATTTCCCTTATACTTTCTTCTTTAACCCATTGGTTATTTAAGAATATGCTATTTAATTTCCACATAAAGAAAATAAAATTTCTAACATTTAAACCTCTTTAGTTAGGGAAAAAAGCAAGGAGCACATATAGAAAAACATGCTTTAAGCAACAACGCCCGCTGATTCTCAGTTTCCGTTTTCAGATTACCTTGATGTATGGGAAAGTTGATTTGGTATTGGAAAGTATTGTGGAGCTGGTAGGAATGAAACCACTCTTCTCTCTTCGTTTTCAAACTCAGTCAGGGACATTAACACCATTGTTTGGGCTCATTCCAGAGGGAGATGTCTACTTCTTTGCTGTTTCCTTTGTGTGAAGAGAATGACAAAGGTTGAAATTACAGGCTAGAATATGAGAATGTTAAATAATGCTGTGAAATCCCTGAGCCTCCTTTATTCTATTTAAAAAGATGAATACACAGCAGTGTAAAAACATCCCAGGGCTAAAAGGAAGACAAGAATTGGGGAAGATTTAACATTTTTTTCCTCCAAATGACTGTTGTTTCTTAATATAAAAGTAATAAATGCTTTCAGCAAAAACTTATACAGAAATATACCAAGTAGAGAGAAAAAGACTACCATAATAACTCCACCCCCTGAACCCCCAAAGGAAACCACTTGAATAGTACTTTGTGCAGAGGTGCCCTATTTTGGACTGCATTAGGGGCAAAGCCTTCCTGTCCCTCAGTGAGCCAGTTCCCTGCGCCGGTTCCAGCCATCTGCGTTCAGAAGTGCTTTAGTGGACCTTTTGTCAACTGGCAGGCACCCAAGTCCTACTAAAGTCAGGCAGATGGGACATGTTCAATTACTGCAAGGCCACTGTGTGCCCAGTGCCACCGGTCCTGCTGGTCATCTTAGTTTCCAAGGGTGCCGTAACAAAGCACCCACAAACCGGGTGGCTTAAGGCAGCAGAAATTTTTTCTCTCACAGTTCTGGAGGCTAGAAATCTGAAATCATGGTGTCGGCAGGACCAGGCTTCCCTCTAAAACTTGTAGGGAGAACCTGTTGCATGCCACTTTGCTGGCTTCTGATGGGTTGCTGGCAATCCTTGGAGATCTCTGATACATGGTAGTTTAACCCCGATCTTTGCCATCTTCACGTGGCCTCCCCTGTGGGTCTCTTTTCTTATAAGGGCTCCAGTCTTATGGGATCAGGGCTTACCCTAATCAAGTTTGACCTTATCCCACCCAATCACATCTTCAGTGGACCTATTTCCAAACAAGGTGGCATTCACAGGACTGAGGTTAGGATGTGAACGTGACTTTTGGGGGCCACAGTTTAACCCATAACACTCATGCCGTCCTCTTGACGATGTTAGGAGCCATTTCCCCACCATCCCATGTCCGTGCTCGGGAACGAAGCTTCAGTGGGGTTGAGCTTATCACCCAGGACACAGCTGGGCATTCAAACACACCCACCTGGCCGGCTTCCTTGTCCTTCCTGTGGTGGACTCCGGGCCCTGTTGGCAGGAAAGGCTGCGCTTCCTTCAGCGCCCCTCGCTGATTTTGTGGGGATCCTTTGACAGCTGGGTGTGGTTTATCTCCAGAGCCACCAGGTGTCTCTCTGACCAAAACAACCAATCTGCAGCAAAAAGCCCCAATTCTATTTTAAGTTTTATATGCCTCTGAAAATTCGAAGAGACATCGCCATAATGAAAACACGGGAGAAGGGGAAGAGGGCATGGCTGTAGTTTATCCCAGGCACTTGGGCGCATCTACGATGCAATAGATTCAAGACGCGCACTTGCAGCCCAGGATTTCAGAGCCCTCCTCAAATTTGCACTTAGCCAGCAATAGCGCCTTGCTGGGATGACGGGACAGTCTGCCACGTTTCTCATCTCCTACGTCTGAGCTTCGCACTATGTTCTTGCAAGTTGGGATAAGGGTTTTTTGTGTTTTTTTTAACAGCTGGAGCATTAAAAAAGCAAAGATGTTTAAAGGCTCACAGCATGTCCAGTGGCTCCAGAGCTCTCGTGTGCTGCCTCCAGGCAGAAATCTGTTCTCGGCAGTGTCTCTGACTGCTGGGACCCCCATGGCCTAGAAGACCCTCTCAAAGGCCTCTGAGAGGGTTGAGTGCCTCCTCTGCACACCTGGGGAAGGGCGTGCCCTGGGCCTGTTTTCTCATTTCATAGGTAAGAAGCACTGCCCCCCTCCTGCACAGAGATGTGAGAACAGAAGAGGCTGCCCATAACATTCTTTGTCTAAAGGAGCTGTCCAGTCTCCTTAGGTCTTCCTACCTTGTGCAATTCCAAAGTTAAAGCGTGATCTGGAACCTCAGTTTTCTTATCCATAAACTGGGGGTAATGAAAGCTCCCACCGCAGAGTCTCTGTGAGGCTATCATAGGATCACGTGGGAAAGCACTTAGAATAGTGCCTGGCACGTCCTTAGCTGTTATTGTAATGAGGTGACAAGGATCATATTCTAGGAGGGAAAAATAAAAACAACCCACAGCCTCTCCGCTGTGCATGTAAAGCCGCCTTTGCATGTGCTGTGGCTGGACCAGAAGAAGCACCTGTTGCTCTTTGTGGCTCTGCTTTTAAGACTCAGTGGATGGTGACATTTGCTTAAAAAGGAGCAGCCTCTGTCCAGTTGCCATACACCAGGCTGGGCCCCTGTCCTTGTGTTTCCTTGTGGTCGCCAGGTGTGATCACATGTGAGCACCGACGCTCCACCACGGCGTGTTCAAAAAGGATATTCCAACAGGAGGCCGCGTACTGTAAGAGACATGCTCTTAGCACCGGCTGGGAACGCAGGCGCTCAGAAAATATTTACTGCGTGTTTGAATGAGGCCAGCGCACAGTGGGAATTGAGAAAAAGAGCATAAAAGGTGCTAGTGAACAACCATGAGAAAAGTAAAGTGCTTTAGTTGTGTTTTTTTTTTTTCCTTTTATAAAATATTCTAAAAAAATCACACTGTACAAATTTAGATAGAACATTCTCAATGCACAGATTTATAAAATGTAAACATAACAGAGACTGGAGTTAACGGAAGAACTTTTGTACTGTTTTTTGTTTTTTGTTTTAATTAGGAAGGAAGAAGTGATTTTCTTCAGGTACAATGATAGTAAATGTCTAGAAGACATCGAAGAGCCAGTCGATAGAAATCCTAAGACTCACTTGTCAACTCTTACAGTTCTGTTTTCTCTCAGTTGAATCCAAATCCAAAATGCACAGAGAAATGGCATTTCCCACAGGTGACAAAGCCTTGTCTATCCATGTCACCCAGCTAGATTCTCAAAGTGTTAACATACAGCATAAAGGTTTGTGCTTAGAGAAAAATCAGCACAATTTGTTAATCATTTTCAGCTTTAGTTGTAATGGGTCATTTCCGTTTGGGTTTAGGAGGCTGTGCTGGGGTTAATTCAACCAGCTGCCTTCTATCCAGGAATGTGATCATTTTCCTCAACCTTTCTTGAAGTCTTTCTCTGTAGGATAGAATGACGTCTATGTCATTCAGGTTTGATTTCCCAAAGACTGTACTAACTTTAAAAAAAAATCAAAATAGAACAATCTTGCTCTGCTCTTTCTAATTACTCAGAAAGGGGGCTAAATATGAATCCCAACGCAGTGGTGTGGTATTTCCATTGGGGAGGTGGAGTAGACCCTGTCATCATGCAAATTTAGTCACAGAATAACCTTTTAATAGTGCACTAGTGGGGGGAGGGAAGGGGCAAGGGCCATAAGAGGAGCTTTCTGTGTGAGTGTGGAGGAATACAGACTTTATAAATTTATGTTTTCTTCTTCCTGTTTAATGATCAGAATTAAGGCTAAAATCTACATGAGTTTAGAATCCATATATATTTTGAAATTTATTTCTTCTGGGATTCTAAAAAGAAGCGTATACTGTCAATCTCTAATTTCAGATACACTTGTTTTGGATCTAGTGGGGTTTCCTATAAAGTATGAAATGTACTAGAACACTTAAGGATGGGGCTTTGTTTTTCATTTTAAGTTCCACCATTTCTAGG
>JAQZBX010082847.1:0-13469 GCA_029593785.1 Cabassous unicinctus
TAAAAAAAAAAAAAAAAGAAAGGGAGGCACATGCAATAAGGTTTGGGAAATGGATAATGAACATATAGTATAGCCAAGACAAGGAGTTTGGGTGTTACATTTCTTCTTTTTTTAAAAGAGTATATTGAAAATAATTTTTTTTAATTTTATTAATTCCATTTTTAAAAATTTTTTATATTTTATTATTTTTTAAATTATTATTATTATTTAATTTTCTTATTAATTTTATTTGGTTATTTTATTAACTTCATTTTTGGAGAGGTTTTGAATCACAGACGGTCACAACTGGGGGGCGGGGGAGGGGATCACTGGTGCAGGGCATTGGTGATGGGGAAATGCATGGGGAGAGGCATACCTGGGGCATGCCTCTAAGACATATGAATATGTTCGTGTTCCTTGGGCATTGTGGAGATCCACACAATAGCTGAAAGAATATTGAATTCCCATCCTGGGGAGTCCTGCTGCACACTCTAAAAGAACAGCAAGAATCCCCTGAGTACAAGGGCAGTGCCTAATGAAAGAAGATAGACCATTACGCCAGGCCCTTGATATTGATGATTGTACTTATGAACCATTTCTTGTGAAATTGAAACTTAGCCTTGTATTATATATTTCCTAAGAGTTACCTCCTGAAAACCTCCATGTTGCTCAAATGTGGCTTCTCTAAGCAAAACTCAGTATATAAACACACTACCTTCCCCCAGGGGTGAGAGGTGACTTCCAGGGAACAGCCTCCCTGGCACTGAGGGATTATTACTAGGTGCCAACTAACAATGCATCTGGAAAAAGACCTTGACCAAAAGGGGGAAATGGTAAATACAAATGAGTTTTTATGGCTAAGAGATTTCACCATGAGTTAGGAGGTCATTCCAGAAGTTATGCTCATGCACATTTCAGCAGGATCTCATTGACTGCCACAGTAAACAGTGCCTCAAATAGCAGGGCTCCTGAGGGCTCTAGAGATATCAAGAAGTATAAGCAGGGCAGACAGGCTCAGGAATTTGGCACCCTGTCAGTGGACCTTACTTTGGAATTCATGCTCCCCAGTGTAAACGACTCATTTATAGTTTCCCTACACATGGCACTTCTCCTTTTATTTGAACATATAATTAGCACTATACTTGATAAATATACATCCCAGAGACTTAAAATCTTTGGTCCATCCATATGCCAGTTGAGCCCTGAATCTCAGCAGAGTTGCAACGTCTACTCTCCAGTTCATTGCACTTACCCAGGACAACTAACAAGGAGATGACTATGGGCAATGCCCATCTCAAGGAACAGAGAGTGTCTGCAACTGCAAGCAAGATAGTTCCATCCATCTGCCCTTTGAAATCTAAGCCCTCTCTCAATTAGAAGTAGAGTGGGCATCATCATCTCCAAATTCTCAAGATTGGGGAATGAACAATGGACTAAAGTAGACCTATTATTATTCTACTATAAACTTATTATTCTAACAATGGAAGAACTTTTATTGTTGATATAAGGGCAGTGGCCACCAAAGGTTCTGAGGGATGGAAGAGGGAAGAATAGGTGTAATATGGGGGCATTTTTGGGACATTGGAATTGCCCTGCATGCCATTGCAATGACAGATACAGGCCATTATATATTTTGTCATAACCTACAAAATTGTAAGGGACAAAGTGTAAACTGTAATGTAAACTATAGCCCATGGTTACTAGCAATGCTTCAATATGTGTTCATCAATTATAACAAACGTACCACACTAATGAAGGATGTTGTTAATATAGGAAAGTGTGGGAGGGGAAGGGAGTGGAGCATATCGGAATACCCTATGATTTTTTATGTAACATTTAGGTAGTCTAAAGCTTCTTTAAAAATAAAATAAAAAATTAATTTAAAAAAAAAGAATACATTGGCAAGCTATTGTAATGTTTTAAACAGGAGACAGGCATGATCTGATTTACATGGCCACTAGAGTTGTTCCTCTGTTCAGAATAATAACCAATTTTTACTTTTGCTCTTGTAACAAGGCTGCCTACTGCCACATAGTCTTGTACTAAAAAGAATGACTCTAGACAGAACCAATATTTTTCTCATAACAATTTGAATCTTCTCCAAGCACTTGGTCAAAATATATGCTTGATACACCAGAATTTCCTCCTTTATAGCTATCTGGATATGAAAAAATTTTAAGAATATTTATCACCAACCCACAAGTATCTTCATCTCCAAAATCCTACCAGGCATGTGATAACCAAAAGCTATGCTAGTCCTCTGTGGGTTCTCCAAAAATAGTCACGAGAGGGAGATGTGTGTGCAGAGCTGTACTGAGGAGTGTTCTTAGGAACACCTATAAAGGAGTGGGAGCACAGGATCAGAGAGAAGGAAAAGGATCTGCATTGAAGTCATCCCAGCAGTCTCAGCTGATCCCATGGAGAGCTTTGGCTATGGCATAGGTAAGGGGTAAGGGGGCCAGGCCTTTGAATTCTCAGCTTGACAAGACAGGGGGTATGGGGAACTCACTAGGTGGAGGAACAAACTTGTGCAATGTATTCAGGTATGGAGGACCTCAACCATGAGATGCCAGCAGCCAACCTGCCATGCACCTGGAATGAGTTAGTGCCAAGGACCTGAAGCAGTGAGTTAGATGGTGCCCCACAGTGTTCACTACAGTGTCCTACTGTGTGGTGAATAACTGGTTTTCTGATGGGCAATTAGCATTTTTCTTCTCATAAAATTTCAGTTTTAATTTGAAACTAAGTTGTGCTAATGGTTTCAGGTGCATTTTAAATTTACCCACAATTAAATAGAGTAAAATAATGCCATTATCTGGAGAAGGAGGCTTGGCTTTCTGATCACCATACTATTTAGATTATTATATAACTCTACTAACAGGTGGTAGTCAGTATAACTTAAGGAATAAAATCACACATGATTAAATAGCCAGATGTGGGTTTCAGACCTAGATCTGCCACTTATTTCCTGATCACTTGAACCAAATATTTAATTTCTTTAAGCCTCTGTTTTCTTTTCTACAAAAGTAACTCATTAACTCCATAGGCTCATTTGAGGAGTCAATGTAATATTGCAAGTAAAGTACTTAGTGTAGTCAAGGGCACATGGTAAGTACTTGATTACTGCAGGCTATTAATGTAAGTTAAATAAATGGAACTAAATCAGAGCTCTTGGAAAGTCATAATTGTTGCTGGATTGTGTGTGTTTGTGAGTGTGTCTCTGTGTGCTTGAATATTGTTACTGTTTGTCTTGTTTATATATATATATTTGTTTCTATTCGAGATCAGAATTGGACTTTCATTCCTCAGGAAGTTTTATTTATTGAACTGCATACTCACTTTAAATTTAGACAGTCTATTTCTCTCTTTATATTTTTTTAGTTGAAAAACTATTCTAAAATGAGCAGGAAATATAAAGAAAATTTTTTCTATTATATTCAATTTTTTTTTTAATGCTGTGTGTTTACCAAGTTTCTCTCCTTTGCTCTTTAAAATTGTTTTTTATTTTATCTCATTTTGGGAAATTCAAATCAATATTATTTACTGGGTTGAGAAAAGTAAATTAGTTTCTTATTGTAAAGATGAGTGAGAGCTTACTTTCCTTCTGCCAGCCAAATAAATTTGGGATAAATTTGAATGAGTGATTTTGTTTTCATTAGCCTGTAAAAAGGCTATTTATTTCCACATGTAATCATAAAACAAGTAATTCTGGCTAAATGAATTAAAACCAACTCTGAAAACAAATAGGGCTCATTTGCATTTCCAACTAAATAACATACTGAAAAGTGCTTGCATTCTGATATATTTCAAAATGTCTAATAAAATTAAAAATATAATATTTCCAAGAACAAGGATAAATATTTTGATCAGAGAAGGATAGCATCTCAAAAAGCTCAAATCCACTTTGCATTTGAAACTTCTCTTAATCCTAAATTAGTGACATGAAGCCAAGTGGGAAAGTTGAGTTTCCACCCAAATCTCATGGTGATGCCAATGAGTATAAGTAATTTACAATGCGCATAGCAGATCAAATTGATATTGTGATCCATAAGAATTTAATACTTTATATGCTAGATGCATGAACTCAAGATTGCCTCTGACAAAAGTTTAAAACAGAATAAGTTTAAATAGGATGTAAAGAAATAAAATTTAATGTTAAAGTAACACAAATTGAAAACAACTCAGATTAATATGTTAGGGTCATGAAAAGCATTGTATCAAAATCAAACTGTTCTTTTTTTCTTTAACAGGAATAGCCAATGAATTAGTTAAAACTAGTTAAACCGGAACAGAATCTGCTCCTTTATATATATGTATGTATGTGTGTGTTTATGTGTATATATAGAGAGAGAGAATGGAATAAAATAAGAAAATAATATCACTGCCACTTAGAACCATTGCCTCATAGCTTGAAGATAATTGTTTTCCTGTGATTTCTATTGCATGTTAATAGAAACCCATAAAAAAACAGTGACAAAAGAGTCACTGTTCTGGGATTAGAGGAAAGGCATTTTTCTAGTTCTCCATTGAGACAATACTTTTGAAACCCTGGAGGGTGAAGAATTTGAAGATTGTGCCCTTAGTCAAATAAGAACTAAAAAAAAAATCTATCTGAAAATTATCTGAAACGTTCTCAGCATTCTCACTTTCTGTAAGTTACCAATTGCAATGATTTAGAACACAAATGATATAACTGTTTACTGCTTTGGGGACAACAAGTATTTCACTTCTCCTGCTTTTTTTCCTCCTTTCTTCCCCCAAATTCCTAATGTTTTAGCTTCAGTACTATTGAAAACAGAGCCTGAGACAAAGATTTGATTGCCAGTAATTTTTTGTAAAATTCAGTCTTAAGGGACAAGAGTGTAGAACAGGAAGAGTGAAAGAGAAAAAGAGAGAAAGCTGATTTCAAGATGCATTATCAACTTTGCTACCACACAGATGACTGGCACTTAAAAAAACATGGGATTTTTTAAAAACCCATGGCATTTTCTTAGGAGCCTTATGAACTGTCTCAGAACTGTTTCCCACACCCTGTTTGGACAAGGCTGGCTCCTCAAATAATGACTGCTACACATCTCCATGTCCATCATCCATGAGTGTTTTGAAGGATTCCAAAGATATCCCACACCCACTATGTCAGAGAAGCTCTGGGGCAGTAAGTGGTTGGTATGTGGTCTAAGGAAAGGTCCTACTGGCTTGTATCTGTCACAGCTGGTAGAAACCTGCTTGGATCCAGTTGCCTCATCACAACAGGGAATAGAGTACAAGATGGGGCTCATAGCATGACAAGGTGGGACAAAGAAGAGTTGGGGCACCCATCTTCTTCCTCATGCAGTCTACTTTTAAGCTCCAAACCTAGGGCTCCCAAACGTTTTGTTTTTGTTGCCACTTTCCTTTTTCCAAAGTGATTTTTATCTTGAATGCATAACTCGTATTTTTCTGGAGCCTAGTAATAACAAAATAGAGACATCTTAAGCATTAAATACCCAAGAAATCTAAAAAACAGCCTCAAAGAAAACTCTGTGCAGCAAAGCTGTGGATCCCTCTACGTTATTCAAGAGTTCTCATCAACTCAAAGGATTCACATTCTTGATTTTCCTCTATTAATTCCAACGCTTAGATTAGGCATGTTTCCTAAGATGCAAAGGTGAGAGCCTCTCCCAAATTAGCTAGTAGAATAAAGAGTTTTTCTAATATTTAAGGCTACTGTTGTTGATTACTATTTGACAATTATGGTGGTAGAAAATGCTCAATCTGAGTAGCTTCAACTGCTTTACTCTTATTTACTATATTTAGGTCAATATTAAGCAAGGTGCTGGGCTATTACCCACAGAGTCCTTCTTATTTTCTTTTTAGACCACCATTTTGGACATAAAATGTCTAATGAATAAGTCACAATTCCAAGGTCAAGTTGCAAGTCCTAGTAGATCTTCAAAAAGTTTCAAGATTCTTATTTTGTCAACACCATTTGTCCATTGTTGCTAAGGAGGACAAAATAAATAAATAAATGTAATCCTTATTTTTGAAAAGATAACTGTATAGTCTGAGGACATGTAAAAGCTATGCACAAATAATTGCATAAAATATAATTAGGTGCAAAGTTTCCCAATACCAGTGAAATATAAACAAACTAAAAAAGGGGAAAGGATATTCTGGGTTGGAGTCAAAATTGTTGGTTTTATGGATTTGGGGGAGGACTTGTGGAAACTGGTACATTTGAATTGGGACTGGTGGAGAGGGGCACAGAATGAATTCCTTGAGAGGAACGACTACACAAGGTGCACAGCATTTTCTCCAGCCACAATGGCATTTTTCCATTTCCGCCAATTCTCTGCTGCTGTTTTCACAAATATGGAGGAGTTGGCTCCCTCTTGTCACTTAAGTCTCCTCTTAAATGTCCCCATATCTTCTTATTTATATAGGCAACAGTAACTCTTGATTACTATAAATTCATTTATTTTCTTCAAAGAACTAATAATGTCTTGTTTACTTACTTGCCTTTATTATATTGTCAGTAATCCCCCACTAAAATGTTAGTGACATGAGAACAGGGAACTCGACTACCTTCTTTACCTGCTGTAACAAGAGTAACTTGGACAGTGTTCAACATGAAGCTGGTAACCAATCATATTTATTGAATGAATTGATGAATCGACCATGTATAGTCACATGACCTTACCTCTTTCCTGACGGGAAGTGGAACTTGAGTATGTTCTTCTTTCAAAGTCTTTGTGTTCACTAGAGATTTCCTTGACTCATATTTTTGCTTCACTTAAAGTCTATTCAACAAAAAAACAAAAGAAAAAATTGGTGAATATTTTATAAGATAAAATATTCTTGTATCTGCCTTTTAAAAATGTAAATTTGGTAAGATGCAACATCTAGTCTTTTTCATTTACAGTATGATAATTTAGCATGCATTATGGATATCTAAAAGAAAAATCTTACAGATTTTCTTTTGTTTTCCCTAATACTATCTATTCCATGAGATCTACTATCATCTCATAGCATTGCTAAAAGTTTTAAGTTTTTAAATAAATGTGATTGCCAAATTGTTGTCATTAAAATTTCTTTTAAGAAATCCTTTTACATGACAAAGTAGTTAATACTTTGTTTGTGACTATTGTTGTTTAAGGAGAAATGTGGAATTTTATTCCGTGACTCAAGTTAAGAGAAATAGGAGAAGAATTTATTAGTACTTCTAAGATGAAGAATTTCTTGCACTGGTTGATACACAAAACATGGACTCACATGGCCCAGCAAATCTCTCACTTTTTTTTGCAGTCACAGACCTCTCCTTACCTTTGTTAGCCACCTTAGAGATGCACAAGCAACACACTGGAGAGTGAAGCGAAGGAGATGTGATTGGATAAGTGCAAAATTGTTCACCACTCCCATGAAACAACTCAAAGTTAATGACCTCTCAATCATTGCTTTTAAGCATATAGTTGTTAAGAAATGTTAAAGAAACTTAGATTATTATTAAAGGAAAGATAACTGAGGCTTGTTAATAACGGTTTTCAAGCATACAAAATATTCTGTAAAAGTTTGACCAGATGTTTTCCACTTACATAGAGAACAGAATCAAATTGAATGGTTTCCAATTACAAGAAAGATGTAAATTGCACCTAATAAAGCTTCTCCACTGGAGAGGGCTATTGGAATAGAGCAGTCATGTTTCACTGGTTAAGTACCTTACTTGGAGGCAGAGGATGAAGCGATAATATCTGCCAGGGTTTTTCTCTTGTCAGAAATAGACACAGGGGTCTCCAAATAAAAACAGGCTGACCATTACCACAAAACCAAGATATATGCTTTTTGATCTTACTTTTCTCCCTTCATCATTACGCTTTTATTTGGAAACAAGAAACACGCACACATCAAAGCCAACGCAAGAAGTGTGATCAGGTCAGAGAGGTTGAGGAATACGAAAATAAATAAGAGACGATAATAAAAATGCAGTTGGAAAGAGATCCTAGAGTAATAGGAAACCCAGGGATTTTTTTCTATGCATACCCAGATCTGAAGGCCTGAACAACTGATCTAGAAAACATACCAAACAGAATCTCCGTGAAATCAAATGCAAACAATTTCATATATGTACATTTTCTGTAAGATGAGGGTCTAAAGCAGGGGTTCTTAACTTTTTTTGTTCCACGGACCCCTTCTCAGAATTTAGCAGCACATAGTTTTATGACACTCAACATTGACATGTCTTTAAATTAAAATTTAGGATTATTCAAAATTATTTTTTACAGCTTTCCCATAATTTAATACCTGATAACCTAACACTGATCAACATCTGTTCAAACGGTCATTTTCAGCAAACATTTAGAAATTCGAGTTTTCCCATGGCGTCATAAAACCACCTCCACCATCCTTACCAAACTTTTTGCAGGCAGTTATCCACTGCACTCAGAACATGCTACATCAAAATAAAAATCATACTAAGTCCACATTATCCTGTGCATTATTTAATATATATATCACACCCGCAGCAACACGTCCCCACAAATAATGTTTTTTTCAATTCAAGTTCATGGACCCCCTAAAATCTTTCCACGAACCTCTTGGGGGTCTCTGGACCCCTGGTTAAGAACTCCTGGTCTAAAGCATTCATCTACTTCCATTTGGGTAGTTGACTTAAAAATGTTCTAGGGTCCTAGATTATAATTGTCTTTCTGAGCCAATTACTGCTTTGCTTTTGACGGTTACAAGTTAGATTGTGGGAATTCTTTCCTGGAGCTGAACTGAGAAAATGTTCTCGACAAATTATCAAGACTCTTTCAGGGACTATTTACATCTAAAGGAATGCCCTTTTGGTTCCCACTTTCCTGACACTACAGTTTAGAAGATAAATCTTAGAACTCATTAAAGAGAAAGAAACTGTGCCTCCCCAAGGCCTTGGCTCCACGGACTGGTTCTCCTTCCTAACTAGCACATTCAGCTCCATCTTTGTTGAGTAATAGAAGAGAATTGTATTTTAGCTTCCTCTCTGCCCCACACTAAGTACATCCTCAACACTGTATTTTCTGCTAAGAAATATGTAAGAAATATTTTGAAAGAAGCAGAGAAAAATTAGTGGTTTGAACACTATATAAATATAAATTAAGTCATCTACTATTTCATTTACATTGTGGCTAGCAGTGATAGCTGTTTTTATACAGATGTGGCAGAACACCTAGTTTAATGTAGCTTAACACATAAAGTAAAAATGTGGAGCTTGCTTTTTAAAGCTACTCTGGTCTTTCACCTGAGCCATCAAGTATTAGAATGAGCATGGCTGTGTTCCAATAAAACTTTGTTTACAAAAACAGGCAGTGGGTGGATTTGGCCTACCAGCTGAAATATTCCAACCCTTGATTTAAATAGTTCCTTTTGGTAATTTTAAATATTTCATTCTTTCAGATATTCTCTTCTTTCCCATATTTTTCACCCTCATATAAAATCCAAAAGAATAAGGGGATGCATTTCTCTAGCTGGCATCCACCAAACTCAGGGCCATGCCCTTTTTCCACTTGTTTCTGTCTTGTGGCAATGCTGGCTCAAGTTCTGAGGCCAGGATAATTTGTTATCTGGGATTTCCAGGCAAGGGCACTGTTTGAGTAGACCTATCTGGCTGCCCTGGTGTTCCCTCAGCTCCTTTGGTACTAAGATCCTTCTGAGGTCAAGCTGTGGTGCCTACCCAATCTTAAGCCAGGCAGTCAGCTCTGCAGCTCCACAGGGGCTGAATTTGGGCTTTTCTTTCATTGCTACATTATGGCAATCCCCTCCACCAAGCTCCGTAGCCATATCTGGGTCCTACCCATATCATATGTGATCCAAGGGCAACTTGAGATATTCTCCTTCAAGATCTTAGGAGTCTGACTACACTGACTACATTTACTTTGACTGCTCCTGAGGTTTTTAAGGGGTCTCCCTATTCCCCTCTGCTTTTAATATTATCCTCAATTATCTGAAACCCCTCACTTAGGCCAAAGCCCAGAGATCATCCATCAATCTTCCACTGCGATATATTTAAAAAGGAAAAAAGAAATTTGAAAGTTTTTCTCTCAAAACAGTAATTGATTTTATATCTTATATTATATGTCATTCTCCTTTCTTTTTGTATTTCTTCTCCAATAATGTCTGATATACCCACTCCACCCTGCCCCAACCTCTTAAGATAGGTAGGAAGACAGGTCAGCTAGGGTAGGTAGGGTTATTCCAGTTTAGAGATGAAACAAAGAAAACCAACCACAACAGCAACAACAACTAAAGCTGAGAGACCATGCCAAAGCTTGCACAGCTACTCAGTAAAAGAGCAGGAGACCCAGCTAGTTTTCTGACACTGCTCCTAGATCTCTTTCAACTGCTGTTCCTGAAAGATTCAGGAAGCAAACTAGTGGTTAAGTCCAGCCCCAAACCCACCAATTATTAGTCTGACCACTAGACTAAGTTAGGGAACTTCTCTCAAACTTTGTGTAGGACCGCTGGGATTAAATGAGATGAAGAGAGTAACAGCTATCTTTCATCAAGTCTTATCTGTGTGCCAGGAAGTTTGTAAGCACTTTGAATACAATATCTCTTTTAATTCTCAAAACAACTCCATAAGGTACGTATTAAAATTATTCCCATTTTATAGACAATGTATACAAGGTCTTCAGCATAGTGTCTGGCACAGAGTAAATGTTCAATAATACTAGTTATTATTAGAATCATACTCACCAAAGAAATTTATACAGACATCTATTTCTCCACAACAGAAGCAGTTTTTGATAGGCTGCTTTTGTTTGCTCACAGTGCAAGAGATCTCTATTTTTTAAAAGACTAAAATGAACAAAAAATAAAAAATAATTAAAATAAAAAAGACTAAAACAGTGTCAAAATCAAGAAGAAAATACAGTATCCACCTACACTGCCATTCTGTGTAGCTCCCATTGCTGCCAGACTTCCCTGCATCTAGACGCCCAGGGCACAGGGGCACTGTCATGATGATGGAGGAAGAAGGTGAAAGGCTGTGAACCAGATGGCCATGACCAGTCACTGGGTCGACTGGATTTCCAAAACAGACCTTTCTCTTTAGAATTTAGGTTCTTGTTTGCATTGTTTTAATCCTAATCCACTTGATGAACTGAATTTGGACTTTTTTTTTCATTTTGAATTCTTAATATCACAACTGTATTTCCTCTTTTCATTAAGAGGAGACATAGTATTATATAAAGAGTCCTAGACTAGGAGTCAAAATATGTGGGTTACAATCCCTATTGTGTCACAGACTATGTGATATTAGATATATAATTTAACTTTTACTTATCTAATTTCATAACTCTATGAAGCTAGATTGTGAAACATGTAAGATTAGATGATCAGAAAGATATCTCCCAGCTAAAATTTTTCCTTAATTATTTTCTATTGCCATTAACACAAATGCTAATGAATCTCTTCAGTCTTTAGTGGATGTAAGACTTGTAAATGTTTCTATTACCAACCATTTATTTATGGTTCTCAATTCTTCATTTGATTTATTATTTAGCTGAAATACAAACAGAAGAATACGAACTACAATATCTAGGGATCTCCCAGGTCCATCAATATGTTAATCATTTAATTGCAATAAACACAGTGAAAAAACATCAATCTTCCTTTTCCCTGATGCATATGATCTGGATTTTGAACTGTGCCTAAGTTTGCTTTATAAAAGCGTATACTATTAGCAATTCATGGACTCTCATGGTGAAAAAAGAGATAATATTATATTCTTTTGCTTGAAGGATTTTACAGAAATAGCATCAAATCAAAAAATTCTTTCAGTTTCTGTAGCTTTGGAATTTCTAAAGATTTGACCCATTCTTTGTCTGATTCCACACCATAAGGAAAAGAAACTCTATTCTTTCAAGGTGTTGAAATTGTTATGATTAGATATTTCCAGTTACTGGGAGTTTAGGTATTATCTTCCTTTATAGTATATGACCACAGATGATAGGTCCTTTTCTACTCCAAAGAAAGACAGGAAAGAAAAACATGGTCAGAATGTTTGCTTCAATTTTCATTCACTCATTTATTTATTTGTTTACTCAGTTGATAGATATTTATGCCTCCCATATACCAGAAATTTTGGTAGGATCTAAGGATAGAAAGTCAAAGTAAACTTGGTTCATACCTCATGGATCTTAGAGTCTAATAGGGGAGGAATGTAATGCAAATGCTACTTCAGAAAGATACATAGCAGCTATGGAAGCACAGAAAAGTTCTTATCAAGATTAAATACTTTAAAGGGATCTATCATTTCACAGGATCTGTATCTTACTTTACCACTTCTTTTTGCTTATAAGTTATTTCAGAAACTCACCTATATTCTTTGAAATGTCCTTTCATAACACTAGGTCATAGCAACACAGGAACTTAAAAACAATTTAAAGTGCAATTTTTTATGCAAAGCACTGAGTTGTTTAGTTTGCTGACGAAAAGAAACAATGGAATTTCAGTACAAAAACAATGAAAATGAGTGAAAATAACTTATTCCAAAAAAGAATGCCTGAAAAATATGTTTTCAAAAATTAAAGGTCAAAAAGGTGCAAAGCACTTCATAGAAAATTAGTTTCTTAATCTTGTGGAGCCAGGTTTGCCAAGTAAGCATACAGCTTTTGGCAAAATAATTGCCCAGTAATTACTCTAAAAGACGGAACAAAATCAAATTAAAATGGAGGAAATTACCTTTTTTATTGTAGCCAGTGACAAGTAATGACACATTTATGCTGCAAAATACCACTTTCTTTCTGTGAGAGGTGACCTGTTGTTCAGTTGTAAAGTGACTAGCTTACCCCATGTAAAACCTTCTGCAACCCTCTCTCAGACGAAGTGCACAGTTTATTACTGCTACTGCTATATGTGGAATGAAAAAAGATATACATCTTAAGCCATGCACGGACTTATATATATATACAAAGGGTAGTAACTTATTAGAGTTCTTATTTACTGAGAGCTGGCTATGTGCTGTGGACTGTTTCTGATCATTTACATGTATCAGTTCATTTTACATGCACAAATCCAGCAGGTAAGTATACCCCCCATGTTTTAGAAAAATAACTGAGACATGGAGAGATTAGCCATGTTGCCCATTGTTTCAGAGAGAGCAAGAGGTAGATTCAGGATTTTGAACCAGGCACACTGTGTCCAGAGGTATACTCAGTCACCGAGCAATATTCCTTGTGCCCCACATAGCTCAGAAACCACGGGATCATCTTCCTTTTTATATTTTCTAAGATACCATCTAGCATTTATTTCATGTAGCATAAAAATAAGGCAAAGTCTCTCTCTAAGCCAAACTCAGCATTTGAATGCATTACCTTCCCCCCAACGTGGGACATGACTCCCGGGGATGAGCCTCCCTGGCAACGAGGGATTAATACCAAGTGCCAACTGGCAACACGTTTGGAAAAAGACCTTGAATAAAAGGGGGAAAAGGTAAAGAGAAATGAGTTCACATGGCTAAGAGACTTCAAAGAGAG
>JAQZBX010082848.1:0-13467 GCA_029593785.1 Cabassous unicinctus
AGGTTCCCCAAGATTATTACTTTAAATTAAACTAATAGCCTCTACCACCATAGAGGCCAAATTCCACATTTGTTTTGTTAATCTTTGAATCCTCCAGCCTAGCACATAGCAGGCACTCAAATTTACTGAATGAACATCTGTCTTCATACATCCATAAGTCCACAATATATGAGGGAAAACCTACAAACCTCTGAAGATAAGACTGTCATGTAAGAATATTTTTTAAAGATCCCCTTTGACAAGAGGTTTTGCTTCAATTTTAGTTGTATACCACAGGATCATTTACCTACAGTGTAACATTTCAAATAATCAACTTTTCTTAAGCTTTACTTCTTAGAATGGAAATCCATTATGCTTCTAGAACACATAACAAATCCACCATTACCTGACCTACTTTAATGGTTAATATTGGCTCTGAAAAGTAAACTGTGCAGTTTGATTACCTGGATTAAATAATCATGAGACCTGATGGTTGAAATTATGGGATTGATTCCTTTAGGAATCTCTGTACCTTGAGAACCCAATCTTACACTCCAGTCAGCTGGAGACCCACTATTCACATGGACCCAGCCTATGGAACATGGAAGATTTGGCATAAATCCATTATCGATCCTTTACTGATGGCAACAATTCCAAATGTGAAAAACACTTTTTTAAACTGCCACTAGTGAAAATCAGAGAATGCTTTCCTAGTAGAGGCAGCCTAAATGCAACTTACCTAGGTATATGATTTTTACTTTCTTGTGCTATAATTTACTACTGGACTATGTATATGGTTCTCTTAGCCAACATGTCAGAAAGGCACAAGCCATATAACTAGTAAGCATTACCTACAAACTTAATGATTAAAGAAAAAATATATCAATATTCATTAAGACTGTATTAACCTAAGTCAAATTTCAAACCAGACAAAAGAGGATGCAGGAGTAAGACAGAGAGATAAATGATAACCTTAGAAATATATAAGGACCAAATTAAACATTACAGAATTAGACCATAAAATTGTTTCTCTGGTTAAAAGTGCAATTAAACCAAGTACTAAAATAATCTGCCTTCCAATGTCTCATCAATTACTTCCATTTGCTCAACTTCCCAGTTCATACATGATGTACAATCTAGAGCATCTCAAAACTTATCTTTTTTCCTGATCATGCTACTGTTCTGTTCACTTTGAAAAGGCTCCTGATAATGCCAGCAGGTATCTTTTTCAAAATTTGGATTAGAGGGCCTATACTGTTTACAGTCAACACACAACAAACAAATCTATTGATCTTCAATGTACCTTCAGTCAATAAAATTGTACTTCATCCTGAATGTGGGTATTTTATAATTACTATGTATGAGGAAAATGAGAATGCACCATTTATCTGTATCATACATGAAAATTGTAATGTATGGCTGGATTACCTCTGACTTTAAAACAATAAATGATACAATCACAGTTTTAAATCTGTTAACCTTAAATGTAATTCAGTTGTGAAACACCATGTTCTAAAGGGCATTTATAGCAATACAACAAATATCATTAGTTAACAATATTCAATATCTAGTTGATGTATAATTATTGCTAAGACTACCCTGCATTTTCTATTAGGTATATGATTATAATTGTGTCCATCACAATTTTTAGATTGTATTGGAACAGCTATTCATAGAAATTTCTTCAGTACTAACACAAAAGGAAGACTTATGAAAATGCACATAAATGCTCTGCATTTTAGCATAAGAAGCTATAACTTGAATGCATTCAGACCTGTAGCAGGCTGTTGCTGCTGTGTAAGTGTTGCAGCCATGGCAACGGCTGCTGCATTTGGCATGTTGCTGAAAGGAGTAGGTCCAGTAGTAACTCTGGGAGCATTCTGCCACTTCTTGGCTTCTGCTCTCCTGGCTTCAAACACATCTACAGCATCTCCCAAGAACATTTTCCTGTAGCCAAGGTACTGTTCTTTAAGCACCTAAAGCAATGAAAAAAAAAAAAAAAAGGCTAATCAAATCTGCATTGACTTAAGTAATATGTGAATGAATATAAGATGAAATAAGCTACCAAAGATAGATCATAGGCAATGCCAATATTATACAGTCCACCTAAACTGCAAGTCAGTGCTGGGACTGCACGCTGGAGTGGGAAGTGTGAGTCTGAGAGTTCAATCATTCTTTTGAATGCTTTCTTCCCTATTTTTGTCATACATCTTTACAACATACTGCTGACAATTATTCTAGCTTTGTGAATCCCTGTATAAAGCGAGTTAGCTAAGTTAACTTAGCTAAGTTTTCAGATAAGCAGAATATTTAAAATTGCATTTTAAACATTCCAGTTTTTATGAAAAAAATTTCCCCAAAAGTCCAACCTTTTGATAACCTTTAGACTCAGAAAGCTTGGGGTGAAAAAAAATGCCAGCATTAAATATATATTTGTTAAATACATTTAAAACAAACAAACAAAAAGGCCTGGGTGACATGCTAAAATAAGATATTACTTCAACAGAGAGTTGGAGGGAATAAGGACTCTTACTTTATCAATAGTTTGAATATCAATATTGTGAGAATGATTCAGGTTAAGCTTGTGTAACCAAAAAAGAAGTCAGTTTAGATTTAAGTTTAGAGTCAGAAAGAAAAAATACCAAGTTCATGAAATGAGTTGGCTTGCCCAACCTAAAATCTGCCTCGATCAAAACCATAAAAATAGGAATGAATCTTTTCACAGTAGAATCATTAAATACTTTCATTAAAGGTTTAATCTAATTTAGATAGGCAAGATTTATTTTATTTATTCCCACCCCCCTCGTTGTTTGCACTCGCTGTCTGCTCTCCGTGTCCATTTGCTGTATGCTCTCTGTGTCTGCTCATCTTCTCTTTAGGAGGCACCAGGAACCAAACCTTAATCGCTTGAGCCACCTTAGCTCCCTGCTTTGTTGTATCTCTGTCTTCCCTCTTTGTGTCTCCTTGTTCTGTCATCTTGGTGCCTCAGCTCGCCGTGCCTCCCTGTAGTGCCAGTTTGCTGTCTTGCTCATCTTCTCCAGGAGGCACCGGGAACTAAACCCGGGACCTCTATGTGGTAGGTGGGAGCTCAATCGCTTGAGCCACATCCACTTCCCACTTTATACCACTTTTTGAAGAGGCAGAATTTTTGTATTTCTTACCTGTTCTTAGCAGAAATTTATAAATATTAGGATCTTTAGTTATGATAGATAATCTTAATGCTATTTATTATATTTAAAAGCTATTATCCTCCTATTTGAAGGAAGTCAGTATTTGATGTTCCAGTTCCAAACTCTGCTACCTCTATAAAAATTGGGGGAAAAGGAGGGAATCAGAAGATGGGCATATAAGAAAAAACACATTCAATGTTTGACATGAGTATCCCATAAATTTCAGCTCTACTTCAGATACTGGGATATAAAGATCTGTCTTAGACAAGTGAAAAATGTAAGAATTAATTTTTAAAAACTGACATCAGCAATGATTTATGAACTAACTGCTAAAATTTACAAGCAAGTTAATATCTCTGAGGCCAGGTTGGGTAAAGTAGCTGAAAGGCCTGTTTCAATTATCTAATGAAAAACAAAACAAAACAAAACAAAACAAAAGGAACAAAAAACACTTCCTGAAATTTCTGTAAGACATGAACAATTCCAGAACTTAGTTAGTTTGCTCATTAAAGTCAGCTGAAAATAAATGATAATATACCATTTCTGATCCTGGAACATTCTTTGGTTGTAGGGAATGTATAAAAAAAGTGTAATCTCATGTTCAGTAACAACATGATCTGAAGCCTTTCTTTGTGAATCTCAGTCTCATTGCTTTATGGTCATGGTACCAAAAAAAGGGTATCGTTTTCAAACAAAAATAAAACCACAGAGGGGAAAATGTCATTGAAAAAGCAGGCATATTTAGAAATCACAAGTCTGGGATTTGCTCTAAAATACAGAGCATCTCTCTGTGAAGAAATGAAAAAACAAGGTCAGCAGGATCTGGCTAACAGCTCAAGCTGGGTGGTGGGTACCCAGCATCCATTTAATAGTGCCCTACTATTGTGCATATTCAAAAACTTCCATAATAAAAATTAACTGTACAACACAGACTTTAAAGTATCAATGAAGAATCTTCTTTAATACTTAAAAAATCTAAACTAATATTTATTATAGTCTGAAAATAACATTTTCCAAAAAAATCTTATAAAAATTCCTCCTTTAAAATGAAGTTATTTTAGATTTGGTTTAGAGTTTAATCTATTAAAACAAAAGGTCTAAAAGTGTACTATCAATTTCAAAAATGATGTAATATAAATGTAACTTAACTTTTACAAAAATTCTATTAATATAAAAGTGAAAAATTAGTACTTGATTAAATTCTGCTTTACACAGTTAATAAGCTATTTAGACTCATATTACTGTGCTTTGAAATTTAAAGTTATTTGATCCTATATAGCTTCAAGAAAGAATATAATTACCTTAGCCTGATTAGTTGGAAAAAGTTTTACTTATATAAGTTTTAAAAAAGAACTAACATTGATTATTACATGAGGGACAAAATATTAGTGACAAATTATTTTATTTGCATAATTGAATGCACACAAGCATTTCCATGTATTTATAAGGGAGAAAGGATAGAAGCAAGAATTTTTTTTTTTTTTGGTGGAAGAGGTTATGGTTTATTTACACAGTGCTCATTAGATATACAATGGCAGCATTAGCAATTTTTCCTTCATTTGTGTCTCATTTAAGGATCTGCCCCCACAAGCAAATTAGTACACAAGGTTAAAAAACCATTATGCCCAGAAAAAATTGAGTTGTATTTTATTTTACAGTAATGGAAGATCAAAAGTCCCTGAAATCTATTATTTTTGAAACCATTATCTATCATAAGATTTTTTTAAGCAAAATCAATTTCATTGATAGATATTAATAAATCACACAATTCATCCAAAGTGTACAATCAATGGTATTTGGTATAATCAACATATTTGTACATTCATCACTTCAATAATTAATAAGAGCATTTTATTTCAATAATAAACAAAAAACAAACAAGAAAATTCTTCACCTCTCAATCTCTATGTTACCACCTGCTGTACATAGCAGAATTAAGTTTTTTATGTACTAGCCAAAAAATATTTAAAACATACATAAAATTAAGGCAGTACAAGATAATTTTAGTACTAAAAAAAATGCTATTTATGGTGGTAAACGATTGAAAACTACGGAAATGTTCAACAATAGAGGGTGGGTTAAACAAACTGACACATGCATACAATGAAATATTGAGTAACCACTAAAAATGATGTTGAAGAAACATTTATTTAGTGGAAGGTATTCACAACATACTGCTGGAAAAAGTAACAAAATAACAGACTGGACTTTTTTAAAAAAAAGCATAGATAATGGTTGTGTCTGTGTATGATTATGGATTATACTAGTTTTAGTCTTTTCATTTATATGTAATTTTAGCTATTTCCATAATAAGCACATATAATTTTCTACCCCAAATGAACAAATACTTCATTTGGGAAGATAAAAAGACATCCAGATAGATGAACTGACAATGAGGACTTACCTTTACATTTTCATGAATAGACTGAAGTTGTGCAGCTAAAGCTACAAATGTTTGATAAATTTTCTGCATAGCCATTGACAAATCTATAAAAGAAAATTATATTATCACAAAATATATATATAAAATGCAACTTTATTTTTCTATTACTTATGAATCCAATTTTCAGTACTGTGCATGTGTAGGGAAAAAAATTTTCAATATTTCCATAGAGAGAAAAGATGTCTACATCAATAATGTGGGGTGAGGCACTAAGATTTCTTTCCTTGTTAACACAGTCACAATTTATAAAAAAACATTTTATATTTACTGGAAACAAAGACCTAATCAAGGATCTTTAAGGCAATTTTTGCATGGAAGCTTCAGATTACTTGTAGTTTTCTAGAATACCTTCTACACACCTAGCTTAACCATGCTTCTACTAAAAAATAAACTCCTATTTAAAAAATTGCCACAAAAAGCATGTTACCTTGAGGAGTTATATGTGAATTATTTGCTTGAGTGGCAAGATGGTTTTCTAGTTCTTCAATTTGCTGTCTGTACTGCTGAAGCTGTACCTCAAACTGCTGAACCAAGATTCTGAAGTAGCTAAATAAAAACATTTTAAAAAATCAAATCAGATTTTTAAAGAACATTTTCTTCATATTCTTAAATGCCAAATAAATAAATGTTCCATTTGAACTAGCTCTTTGAATTAGTTTGGTGGCATAATGTATCTTTAAATGGCATAGATGCTAATACTAAAACAAAAACCCACATGTCATACACACATCAAGGTATCAAAAACAGATGCATATCCTTGCTCAAACCACGAGTGACAAACCTAAAGTAAGGGATATCCTACAAAATAACTTAATACTCTTTCAAAGTATCAAGGTCAGGAAAGACAAGGAAAGACTGAAGTTACAGACTGGAAGAGACAGGAGAAATAACAACTAAATGCAATGTAATTCCTGAACAGGATCTTAGAACAGAAAAAGACATTAGTGGAAAAACTGGTAAAATTCAAATAAGGTCTGGAGTTTAGTTATTAATATTTTATCTATGTTAATTTTCAGTTCTTGATAATTATAAGATACTTAGGTAATTTGTTACATTAGGGGAAGCAAGATAAAGGATACAAGGAAATCTTTGTACTACTGTTTTGCAAGTTTTCTGTAAGTCCACAAGTTCAAAATATGTTAAAATTCCTTCACTGTTGGTGAGAATGTAAAATGGTGCAGCCTCTGTGGAATACAGTTTGGTGCTTCCTCAGGAAGCTAAATATAAAACTGTCATATGATATGGCAATCCCTCTACTAGGAATATACCCAGAGGAACTGAAAACAGTGACACGACCAGACATTTGCACACCAAAGTTCATAGCGGCATTGTTCACAATTGCCAAAAAATGGAAACAACCCAAGTGTCCATCAACAGATAAACGGACAAACAAAATGTGGTATATATATACGATGGAATACTATTCTGCTTTAAGAAGAAATGAAATTGGGACACATATGATAACATGGATGAACCTTGAGGACATTATGTGGAGTGAAGTAAGCCAGAACAAAGGGACGAATAATGTATGGTCTCACTAATATGAACTAAAAGCGAAGAACACACACATGTAATTAAAACTTTGAGTACAGTTACTAGGAGATAGGGTAAGGGCTGAGATGGGGTACTGGTGCTTAATGTATGAGAATTTTTAATTAGCTTGACTGTAAAAGTGTGGAAATGGATAGAGTTGATGGTAACACACAATATAATGAGTATAACTAACACCAATGGTTTAGAAATAAGATTGCGGCTGATAGGGGTAGTCTAGGGATGTAAATGTCAACTGAAAGAAAGCTAGAGAATAATCTAGGGACTGAATAATTTAGTGAACCCAGAGGTGATAAGCATTGTGGTTAACAGTTCAAATACAAGAAAGTTCTTCTTTGAACTAGAACAAATGTACATCACTATTACAAGGTGATAAGAATATGGTAATGTATGGGAAAAATACAATAAATATAACTTATGGACTATAGTTAACAGCAATAATATTCATGCATCAATGTCAAAAAGGTACTATATCAACGCTAAGGGCCAATAACAGGGGCGTATTTTTCTTTTGGACTAAGGAAAACGCTCAACAATATACTGAGGTGATGACTGCACAACTCTGTGATAAAAGTGAGAGCCACTGAGTGTACACTTTGGATGGACTGTATAAGGCATGGGGACTGTATAATACAGTGAACCATGTAGTAGAAGACGGACTGTGGTTAACAGTACAAACATGGGGAAGCGGGTGTGGCTCAGTGGATAGCGCTCCCGTTTACCATATGGGAGGCCCCGGGTTGGCTTCCCAGGGCGGCCTGTGGGCTGATGCAGCAAGTCCTCACAACAGGAAGCGGGTGTGGCTCAGCAGATAGAGCCCCCGTTTACCACGTGTGAGGCCCCGGGTTCGCTGCCCGGGGCCTCCTTGTGAGGGCAGGCCAGCCCGCCCGGCGCGATGGGCTGATGCAGCGGGACCTCACAGCAAGGGGGAGATAAGCAGACACGGAGAGAACACACAGCGAATGGACACAGCAAGCACAAGCAGCAAGGGGGGGATAAATAAATAAATAAATAAATAAATCTTTAAAAAAAAAAAACAGTACAAACATGAGAGTGTTCTCTCAGGAACTATAACAAATGTACAATACTTATACATGCTGTTAATAATAGGGGGTATGGAAAAAATATACCAAATGTACACTATAGACCACACTTAGTGTTAATAGTCTGATGATGTTCTTTTATAACCTGTAACAAATGTTCCACAATGCAAGGTGTTGGAGTGGTGATGTATGGGAATTCTGCACATTATGCATGATTGTTTTGTAAGCTCACAACTTTTCTAATTAAAAATATATTTAAAAATTAGTTTAAAAATGCAACTGTCAAATAGATTTTACTACCATGTACTTATTCTAATAGCAATAAAATTTATAAACTGAAAACACAATAGTGTACTAGACAAAGAGCCATGTACTTAATGCTACTATTCTGATAAACTTAACCACAGAGTATGCTAGAAAGATAAAAAGGAATCTTGAAAAACATGTAAGGAGTCTGGACATTATTCTATAGCAAATGGGGAACTATGAAGCTTTCTGAAGTAGAAAATGATACAATTCAACCCATTTCAAAATAAGCTCTGATGGCAGTGTAAAGAACAACACAGAGGGATAAAACACTAGAGGAAGTCCACCTAGGGGGACATTATTATATGTTTATCTCACCATCCTTATGGCCTACCAATAGGCTATTACAACATATCAGAAATTATAGGACATAAATCCTGGAAGATTAAAAAAAGGTATAGATTGGAGGGAAAAACAAAAAAAGAACCTCAAGCTAAATTTGAACCTTAAAACCACAAATATGGAATTATACTACAGAATCAAGGTGTACATTGTTGTCTTAATGTTTTCTTTGTTTAAAAATAAAAGCTCCTACCACGTACCACATCCCATGCTAATCTGAGCTAGGCCTGTACATTAGGTAACAGAAGTGCCACTGTCATTGTTCAATTCCTAATTTTGATAACTTTACTGTGGTTATATAAGAGAATATCCTTATTTTTAAGAAATATACACTAAAGTACTAAAGCATAAGGGGCATCACATCTGCAAATAAAACTATTCAGGGAAAAATGTATATACACACACATATAGAGAGAGAATAACAAAACAAAACTGGCAAAAATGTTAACACACAGAAAATCTGGATAAAAAGTAAAAGGGAATTTTTTGCTCTACTTATGAAACTTTTCTGTAAGTCTGAAATTATATCATAATAAAAAGTTAATAGGAAAAGTAAGAACAAGGAACCAAGAGTCATACAGACTGTTGTCTCCCACTCACAAGCTCATGATTTCACCTCTTTCACCTCTAGGACCAGTGTGGTAACAGCTAGAGGTTTTATGAAAAATATGATCTAAAACATGTGAAGTGTTAAGCGCACTACGTGGTATACAGTAAGCACTTGATGTATATTAGCTATTATTATCTCTACAGACATGGAAAGACGTAAGAAAATAGAGACAATATCACATGTATGGAAACTAGATGGAAACTAGAGGTGCTGAGTGATGAGGGTTACATGTGGGGTTTTTTCTTTTGCTTTTACTTATCAGTGTTTTCTACTTTTTCTTCCTGAAGATATATTTCCTATATAAATAAATAAAAGGCATGTAAATAAGTAAAAGGGTTAAACTACATTTAGTATGTTCTTTTTAAGTATGGGACTATAGCAAAATTATTTTTAAATCCTAACTGGTAAAAGTATAAGCTTCTACTACCTGCAAAGTTTAGTAAAGGAAAGCAAGACTATTCCCTGTAAGCAGCATTTAAATGAAGTATAACTGCATGTGAGTGGTTAAAAGATCAGATCTTCAGTGAAATAGGGAAAAACTACCCTCTTAGGGTTGTTATGAGAATTAAGTTAAAAAAAAAAACAAAACCATGCAAAGTGTTTATTTAACCCAGGCCTGCCACATAGTAAACAACCAAAACCTCTTAGTTTGCATATTATTATTTCTGTATTGGTTTCTTAAAGTGAGAAACATGTTTAAAAAAATCTAGTAACTTACTCAGCAGGAGCCGTATTTTCATGTTGAAGTCCAGGTGGTGTTTTCTGGGTTCTTAAAGCTATTTCAGCATTCTTCAACTCCTAATATACCAGAAGTTCAAAAAAAAAGCCAGTTAGGCTAAAAATACCAACTATCCCTCACCTGAAACTTCAAATTATGCCATTCTTGAAGGCTCATGCTTTGAGAACCTATTATGGATGCAGATGGTTTACAACAAATTGCTAAAACCTCTTTTAAGAGATGACAAATTACACTTCTAACAAACTTTATGATAAAATAATAATGAACTGCTATGGGTTTCTCTAGTACTCATAAAGTTATTTCATCAACAATGAAAGACCATGCTACCATTTTTTAAAAATTTTTAATAAGATGTAGAAAACACTATTTTTAAAAGGTTAAAGTAGTGATAATCATGTTAAGGCTGATGATGGCAGCAGGTAACATTTAGGTGCTTACTCTACCAGGCACTAAGCTAAAGGCATTATTTTATCTATTAAGTAAGGACTATTGCTTCCCTGTGCAGAAATGAAGAAAGTGAGTTCCAGCAACATGAATTAACATGCCCAATGCCACAATCAGGAAGAACTGAGAAATGAATCTAATTAACCTCATTCTTTTAAAGCTTACACACATAACCCTTCTCATATTGCGTTCTACTGTTCCTCAATACCATTTCTGTCTTCTAGTCAAAGGTTTTTCAAGACTAATTCTGTTTTACCTTCTCACATTGTACACGCCTATCATTTCACTGCTTTTTCAACCTCAATTTAAGTTTCTCTTATAAGAAAAAAGGTTTTAGAAGTCTACACCTATTCTTTCCCCTTCCTTTTCACTTTTCAGCTCAGCCTCCCCTCCCCTCACTGGGACCCCAGCCTACCTTTCTAAGCACTGACTTGTGCCAGGCCCAGAATCACCCAAGTGCTCCCATATCACTTAACTGCTGCATACAAGCATGCCTATTTCATGCCTCCGTGCCTTTCTTTGCTCATATAGCTCCTTTTCCTGGAACTTCCTCCCCCACATTCTCCTTCATTCCTATCAACCTACATATGTCTCAAGACTCGATACAAAAGTATCCTACCTGGAAAGATCATAAAAGTGCCTACATGAGTCCTCTGTGCCCCCACCACATCTTGTACCTGGAACAAATTAGCTGATAATTAAGTCCCTCTACCCAATATATTGTAAGCCTTTTGATCCCAAATGCATGAAACTGTCTGGCACATAAAAGACCCTTAAAACATGTTCACTAAATAAACAGAGCTGAACTTAGGAATATATTGAAATTGGGATATCCAGTAGCATCCCATTCCTACCCCAAAAGAGGACTTGAACCATCTTACCTACCTATCAAAAAATGAAGTATGAAACACTTTGCTTTATTTCCCACAAGGCTCTGGGCTCTGCAACCATATTACTGCTCCTCACCAAGGAATAGGGTTCTTTTTGTTTTTTTTTTTTTGTTTTTTTTAGGAGACACTGGGATTTGAACCCAGGACCTCGGTACATGGAAAGCAGGTGCTCAACCACTGAGCAACATCTGCTCCCTAGGATATTATCATATTTGCTTATATTTCCCAGAAAAGCTTTCTCTGAAGAATAAGTTTGGGGGTTAAATAAGATTGGTAACTATTTCATTGGGAGATTCAGAACACTTTTTCTTCTTAAATTGGTAATTCATCAGACTGTAGGTAGAGCTCTAGTTCCTGTATATTGGATAAGAGTCCTATAACATCAAATTTCTTTCGTATAAAATTTTCTAAACTCAGCTCTGATGAGTTTTCTTTAAGGAAACTTTCTTTAATCTCTATCCTCTTCTTCCTTTGCCACCTCTGTACTCTATCCAATCTTTTATTATTTCATTTGCTCCTCTAGATAGTTAGTATCTTTGGAGTTATCTTTTCACCTTTGTAAAACAATTGACAAGTATGGTACATAACAGCTGTCCCACAAATATTTATAGTATCATCCAGTTTTAAAATTATAGTGGATACTATCATAGGTAGCAATCACTTCTCTTTTCTAGAGTTTGTCTCCTACAAACTCATATAATTTAGATAATTTCATTTAATTTACATATGAAATTTTAGTCTCATGTAGTTTACATACTCTCTCCAGTCTAAAAACAAAACTAAAATCTTTTTCCTCCTAGAAAGTACATTATCTAATGATATAAAAAGGAAGAATAAGTGGGGAAGAAAAAGAAAAAGAAAAAGAAATATTTTATTTATATTTAAACCAAAGAATCTTTAAGAGACCAGAAAATCCGAGCAGACAGAAAAGTCTTTGAAGTCCCTTTAAAAAACATTTTAATTTAGAAAAGGTATTTTAGTAACAATATTTTTATAAATAGATCACAAAGGATTCTCTAATAGTTGCCTGAAAGACACATAAGCATCTTTAAAAACGTACTTAAAATATTATCACTTCATTTATGAAAAGCATAGCACCTTAATAAGTCTATGTTAAAGAAGCATATCACAGAAAGTTCTTTAACAGATCAGGGCTAACTTTAGGGAAAGAAGTCTAGACTGCCATGATCAGATCAAGTATATTTTATAACTGTGGTATATAAAACACAAGTAAATTACTGATGGTCATTTTCCTGGAGAGAAGTAGAAGTATACATTACATTAGAATATAATACAATGGGAAAGAAAAAACAAGTAGACATGAGTGACAAGAGATTATTAGTCTCATTACTTAAGTCATCAGTTAAATTTAGTATCTAAAAAGCATGATATAATTTTTCTATTATAATTGACAGATTAAAAGCACATTATTTTCTTCTGACCTGCTATTTTCCATCTTGTAAGACCTAACAATTTAGCCAGCAGGCACCCTTAGGAAACAAAGTGGTAAAGAACCTAAGTGTAGAGTCAGACTGCAAGGGTCTGAATCCAAGCTCTTCCACGTATTAACAAAGCTCTCTTCCTGTTTTCTTATTTATAAAATAAGGATATAGCAGTACGTATCTCATAGGGTATGGCGAAAATTAAACTGGGTTAATAATTATAAATTGTATAGAATACTATCTTTACATAGACTTAATAAAAACTGGCTCTATTACAGCAATTTAAAAGTATATGAGAGGGAAGCGGGAGAGGCTCAGTCGACAGAGCCCCCGTTTACCATATGGGAGGCCCCGGGTTCGCTTCCCGGGGCCTCCTTGTGAGGGCAGGCCGGCCCGCGTGGCGCGAGGGGCTGATGCAGCGGGACCTCACAGCAAGGGGAAGATAAGCAGACACGGAGAAGACACACAGCGAATGGACACAGCAAGCACAAGCAGCTAGGGGGGGATA
>JAQZBX010082849.1:0-13467 GCA_029593785.1 Cabassous unicinctus
ATTTTCTAAAAAAATTTTAGATTACATAATGTTACATAAAAAAACAAGGGATTTCCATATGCCCCACTGCCTCCCCCTCTCATACTTTCCCATATTAACAACATCCTTCATTAGTGTGGCACATTTGTTACAATTGATGAACCCATATTGAAGTATTGCCATTAACCGTGAACTACAGTTTACATTATAGTTTACCCTCTGTCCGGCACAATTTTGTAAGTTATGACAAAATATACAATGGACTGTATCCATCACTGCAATGTCATGCAGGACAACTCCAAAGTCCCGAAAATGCCCCCATGTTACACCATTCTTCCCTCTCCCTCCCCTCAGAGCTTCTGGTGGCCACTGCGTTTACATCAATGATAAATGATAAGACTTCTTCCATTGCTAGAATAATAATAAGTCTATAGTAGAATAATACTAAGTCTACTTTAGTCCATTGTTCTTTCCCCAGTCTTGAGGATTTGGGATGGTGATGCCCACTCTGCTTCTAACTGAGAGGGGGCTTAGATCCCATGGGGCAGATGGGTGGAGCCATCTTGCTTGCAGTTGCAGATGATAGTGGCATTCTTTATTTCTAAGTTTGTCCCCACCTGGTGAGGAGGAGCAATGAACTTCCCAGTCGTGTATGATGTTGGGTAAATCGTAACTGCCGTACTCGGCACTGCTGATTCAGGTGGTTGGCGGAGGCAGCGTCTGGGTCCTCTCTTCCTCAGTAATAGGGACAAACACGAAAGGTATTTTACCTGGACAATGAGGACCTGCTGTGTGCCCAGCTGTGTACCGGACATTTGACATTGGTAACACGAGTCCTCCAGCCTGGCAAGATGGGCATGATGATTCTTTTTCTAGAGGAAGGGCATGGGTGGAAAGCTTGTCACATTGCCCAGGGCCACACCACCAGGCAGAGGCACTGCCAAGACAAGGGTCCAGGTCCCTTTGACTCCAAAGTCCTTGAGCTAAACATGCCCCAACTGATCTCCTTCTCACGGCCTTCCTCAATGGCCATGGCCTTGTCCCTGCCATCTCCATCATTTAGGTGGGGTTTATCCTAGCTTCTTATTTGATCTTCAATCTTCTATAGAACCTCCTTTCCCAGAATCCATCCTGCAAACTACAGCTGCAGCAATTCATCTAAATGCAATGCTGATCACTTTTAAAATCCTTCGATGACACCCTTTTTGTGATATAAGCCCAGACCCCTCAGTACAGACTACTAGGCCTTTGTAATCATACACCTTTCACCTTTCCAGGCTTTTCTTGGCTGCTGCCTTGCCCTCACCCTTCCCTCCAGCCAAACCAATCTCCTTGAAGCCACTCTACTCTCATTTTGCATATTCGTTCCCCCAGGCATGCAGTGGTGTTCCTCCCTTTTGTCCTGGGTTACCTCACAATTGTTCTACCACCCTTCTTTTACCTCCTCCTCTCAGAAGCATTCCCAGACTTTCCCAGGCCTTATTAAACCACCCTACTCTATTTTCCTCCTCCCAGCACTGCCTTAGCGCCCTGGAGGTAGCTGCCTCTATCATTATGTGTCACTCTGTAATCTGCTTGCCATTTTCTTCTGTTTCTCTCCCGTGTGTGTGAGGTCTTGGAGGACAGAGACCAGGGATGCTCCCTGGGAGGCTGAATCTCTGCTTGTTAAATAGGTGGTTGGATTTGGGGGAGGGAGCGGGAAAGAGGTCGTGGGGACCGCAGGCGGTTGAGCTAGCTGGAGGATAGGTGACCTCTGGGCAGTTGGGATAATGCTTCTCCCACGTTTACTTCTTCCCGCCACTCCCAAAGCACAGGGGATACCTCGCCTCTGTTTCCAGACAGTGATAATCCTGCTGGACCTGTCTGGGCCAAAGCCTTGCATTGAGCCCCGTCTTTGGAGTCCAGGTTTGTCTTGGCAAGACTGAGACAGGAAACACTTGCGCTGCTGGGTTTCCCTCCTATGGAATGTGTGTTCCGAAAGAACCGAGAGCCAGATGGAAAATGTCTCTGAAGTCCTCGGCCAGGCTGGAAAGATAGGTCGATGATAGTGAAGTCCATCCCTCCCTTTAGAAAACGGTTGGCAGTGAAAGTAACCCAGGCCCATGCATCTGAAATGTTGTAAAAAATTAGCAAGACCAGGGGTGGGGGTGGGAGTCGGGGGCTGAAAGGAAAGCAGCTGAGGTGAGGGGCGTTCACCTTCTCCTCCCCTATCTGTACCTCACCTCCATCTTCAAATGAGGGAAGCAGTTATATTTTAGTGGGAACTCAGTGCCTTTACTGAAGGAATATCTAATGGTGGAGTTTTCAGTCAGTGAAAACAATAAGGGAGAATCTTTGGGGGCAATCAGGCCCCTCAAGTTATACCTGAGAGGCAGTCAGTGACTTTGTCCTCTCACAGGGCTAGCCCTGTGTAAACGGGTGACACAAGGACCACAGGCACTTTTGATGGAGTTATAGCTGATGCCATGTTTTCATAGACATCATCTGATTTGATCCCTACAACAGCCTGGCGATGAGGGGATTATTACTTCACCTGCCCGGCCCCATTCTGGAGAAGAGGAAACAGGTTCAGAGAGGTTAGGTGACTTGTGCAAGATCACACAGCCAGTAAGTAGCATTTATTCATTCTTTCCTCCATTCCCTCACCATTTTTCCAGGACCTACACTGTGCCAGGCACCTTTTCGAAGCTGCTGTATAAGACAATGCTATGTAGGAGAGACAGGCCCCTTGGAAGGAGCTTACATTCTTGTCAAGGAAACAGGCAGTAATAGTGGAGTGACTAGGTAGATAACTAGTGATAGGTGCTGCTAGGAAAATAAAGTGTTGGAACTGGATGGAAGGTGCTGGTTGATGGAGGTGGTGGTGGCCTGTGTGAGCCACTTCAGAAAGGGTGAATTGGGAAGGCTGTGGGAGGAGCTGTAGAATTTGAAGGCAGATAATCCCATGCTTTTTTCATTACCCCCAACTGCAGTGGGCTACTGGAGGAACCGCCTTTCCACACACCGCCTTTATGTTTTCTAAGAAGACCAGAGGCATATTCTTTGGGAACCTTTAAAGAGGATACTTGCCAACGGCAGCAGGTACAAGCCCCACCCTGCTGGGCGTCGGCGGCTGTCCGGGAAAATAAAAACAGATCGCTTATAGGTTCAGGAAACAGAAGTGTTTTATAGGCAGTCATCAAAAGCAAACACAGCTGTGTTTCTTGATGTCTCCAGGAACTGATCTAGCTCACCTGGACTGTGGAAGGCACTTAACTGTCTTCACATAGGTGAAGGGCTGTCATGCGGAACACTTGGTTGGGGCAGCTGTGGAGAGTAGGGCCCGCGGGGCCAGGTCAGAGGGAGGCAGGGGTCAGTGTGGTACTGGGGAAAAGTTTCTTACAGTTTCAACTAACTATGGGACGGGCTCCTCTGGGGTAGGAAAGAGAGCTCCCTCCTTTACTACCTGTGTGCAAGTAGGGGTTGAAGGAGTTGAACAAATGATTTGCTGATTCATTCATTTAACTAGTACTTATTAAGCTTCTATTATGTGCTAGGCACAGGAATACCACGGTGGGAAAGACATACGTGATCCCTGCTTTCCTGAAGTTTCCATTCTAGCAGAGGCAGCAGACATTAAGCAAGTGAACAAATAGATACAAAGATAGTTGTAGCTAGTGATGGGTGTTCAAATACAATAAAAGAAGGGAATGTAAAAGAATGACTTTGTTCACGTGTGTGAGTGTGTGGAGTGGGTTGTACTTTATAATGGGTGGTCAGAGAAGGGTTCTTGGAGGAGATACCATTTATGGTGAGACCAAGTGATCAGAAGGACAAAGGCTCACAGGCTGGAACTAGCTTGGTGCACTCGGGCGAGGAGGGAAGGTCAGTGTGACTGGGCTTCGTGCAGAGAGGGACCGGGTGGTGGGACGTGACGGGGCAGGGTGGGCAGTGGCCAGACCATGTGGGCCCTTGTAGGCCACAGTGAGGCATTCGGGTATTATGCAAAGTGCAGTGGGGAGTCATAGCAAGGACATCTGTTTTCGGGGGAAGGTTGGACTGGATGGATGGTTTGCAACCTTGGCTGTTCATTAGAATCACTTGGGGTTCTAGAGTTGGGATCCAATGGACTAAGTGAGCTCTAAGATTCCTTTCATGTGAAGATTTTCAGGTATGGTGGGATTACACATCCTGCTCAGGACACTGGAAAACTTCACGGCCCACTGGAAGTTTGCTAGCATATGATCTATACACCAGCTCGTTTGTGTGGGTGGGTTCTAACTAAGTTCAGTTCATTTCTGTGCATTGTCTTCTGTGTGCCAGGCACTTAGCATGCACAGCGGCAAAGCGCTGGGTCTGGCACATAGTAGGTACATCCAAAAATAGTTACTGAATAAATAAATGGATGAAAGGGCCACACATTGTGCTGGGCATTGGGGGGAAAGAGATGAGTAAGACACGCCTCTGCCTTCACTATCTCATGGGCAAAGAACTGCAATAGGATTATTTGTAAACATACTAGAAGGATAAAAGGATGGAAAATGCAAAGGCAAGGTCTTTCTGTTCTAGTCTGGGGTGTTCTTGGGGAAGGCAAGAGGCAGCAGGACAGCGCTGGGGCCACTGGTAAAATCAAAGTCTTTTGCTTCCCAACCTGGTGCATGCTGGCTTCTGGTTTAAGAGAGGAATCTGCTTCTCATTTCACAGGAACAGCAGAGAAAAAACTGGATGCTCCTGAACGGGAATTTTTAGACTTCTCAGAAAGATCAAGCAGTTTGGAATCAGAGCCTTCTGGTTCTCTTCTTTGGCAGGAAAACAGGTAGAACCTTGGCATCTACCAGCTTTTGTGGCTGGTCCCAGGCCATGTCTCTGTGTGCTTCAGCCAATTAAGTTACCATCAAGTGGCCTGAAGCCACAGCCAATGAACCCACTGTTTCCCCTCCCTATTTTAGTCATCCTGGAGTAGATTTCTGGAATTACCCCTAATCTAATGAACATTTGTTAAAGAATCTAAACTAAACAATGAATCCTTTTCCAGGGCTGAGGGAACATTTGTAAAAGGCACAATTTTGTTCTGTGCAACTAGATTTTATTTATTAAAAAATTTTTTTTCAATATATATTTGTATATTTTTAAAGATACTTAGATTACATAAATGTTACATAAAAAATATAGGGATTCCCATATGCCCCGCTCCCCATACCTCCCGCATTTTCCCACATAAACAACATCCTTCGTTAATGCGGTACATTCATTGCAATTGATAAACGCATTTTGGGGCATTGCCACTTAGCATGGATTACAGTTTATATCGTAGTCTACACTCTCTCCCACACAATTCTGTAGGTTACGGGAAGATATAGAATGGCCTATATCTGCCGTTGCAATGTCATTCAGGATGATTCCCAAGTCCCGGAAATGCCCCTGTATTACACCTGTTTTTCCCCTCTCCTTGCCATCAGAGCCTCCAGTGGCCACTGCCTCCACGTCAATGTTGTGCAACTACATTTCAACTCTATAAATTCCGGGGACAGGGAAGGAGAAGGGCTTTTGACTTGGTCCCATTTCGGGCCAGACACTGCTAGGTGTTACTGTGCACACACCCCTTCTGTGAGGAAAATATTATAGTCTCCCTCTTAAACACAAGGAAACTCCCTGAGCTTCAGCGAGGATAAAGGACATGATTTAGTAAGACTAGCCCATTTCTTACAACGTCTGCACAGGGGGTGGACCCCAGGCTTGTGGATGATCTTGGCTATTATTTCAAATACTCGGATGGGGTGAGGTCGTCCTGGGTGCTGATGCCCTAGAGTAGGGTTCTCTATCTTGGCCGCCCAATGGAACCATCTGTGGAACAGATACCGATGCCTCAGTCCTCCTTCCCCCGAAGCTCTGATTTAATTGCTTGGGAATTCACCAGGCATTAGATTTTTATAATATTCCCAGTTGAGGACAGAGGCATGATGCTGGTCCCTCCGCTGCAACCAGGAGGGTGTAGGGACCCAAACAGAAAGGTGGGGGCAGAGGAAACTGTTGGGCTACAGAAGGTCAGCTCTATCAGGGCACCTGGGCAGTCTAGGACACGAGGTCGAAGGGATAAACCAACATGAGCATCTCAGGTCTAATATCAGAAGAGTAGGTTGGGCTTCAAGTGCTTGGTGGTAATGAGGAAAGAGCTGAAAAAGTGAGAATCCAGTTAGGAACTGGAGTTGAGGGGATGGGCGAGGCCAGGAGAAGCTCCAATCTCCTGAGGGAGGAGGTAGAATGTTGTGGCTTAGACTGAGCCCCATTGGGCTGAAGATTATAACTGGATTCTGACCTAGAGAGAAACTGGGATATGGATTAGGTAATAAAAATAATAATGACAATGGTAACAATAATGGTGATGATGATGATGAAATACTCAAGGTTTATTAAGTGCCAAAAAATCACTTTCTCTGAATTATCTCCTGTGATGCTTGAATGGTGGTCCCTAAAAGATGTGTCCATGTCTTAACCCCAAAAGCTGTGATTGTGACCTTATTTGGTAAAAGGTCTTTGCAGCTGTAATTAAGTTAAGGATTTTGAGATGAGGAGATCATCCCGGATTATTTGGGTGGGCCCTAAATCCAGTGACTTGGGTCCTTAGAAGACAAAGGCAAGGGGAGATCTGAGAGAGAGAGAGAAGAGGAGGAGGCCGTATGAAAATAAGGGCAGGACACGAGTGATGTAGCCACAAGCCAAGGAGCACCTGGAGCTGAAGAGGCAAGAAACGATCCTCCCCTGGGTCTTTGGAAGGAGCATGGCCCTGCCAACACCTTGATTCTGGACACCTGGGCTCCATTACCGTGAGAGAACGCCTTTCTATTGTTCTTAGCCACCCAGTTTGTGGCAATTTGTTGAGGCAGCCATGGGAAACGAATGCATCCCCCGTAAATCTTCACTACAATTCTGAAATTGACATTATTATTCTTTCCATTTCACAGATGAGGAAACAGGCTCAGAGGTGTTGAATGCTTTGCAAAATGCTTGCATATGGTGAGCACAAGATGAAACAGGGACTCTGGCTGCAGAGCTGAGCTGCACTCAGGACAGTGTCTGGGCACCACAAGTACAGGGACTCAAGTACTTCTGCAGGAAACTTTGGGCTACACAAGTGACCAGGGCTCCTGCTGGCCCTGTGGCTTCTAGGACTAATTTCTTTCTTTCTTTTTTTTTTTTATTAAAGATTTATTTTTATTTATTTATTTATCCCCCCCTTGCTGCTTGTGCTCTCTGTGTCCATTTGCTGCACGTTTTTCTGTCTGCTTGTCTCCCTTTGTTGGGTCATCTTGCTGTGTCAGCTCACCGCACCACACAGGCTGGCTTGCCTTCACCAGGAGGCCTCGGGAATCGAACCCGGGGCCTCCCATATGGTAAATGGGAGCCCAACCAATTGAGCCACAGCCGCTTCCTCTAGGACTAATTTCAAGCCGACCTGATGGTCATAGCTGGCCAGGTCCAGGAAAAGCCCGGGCTGCAGGGAAACCCCAGATACTTTTTTAACCACATGGATTGAGTCCTTACAAAGTGATAGGCCCTCTGCTTTAAGGTTTTGCACGTTATCAAATTGAACCCTAGCAAATAGTCTCTGAGGGGTCTCTTATCTTCTCTATTTTACCGATGAAGAGACTGAGGCCGAGAGAGGTGAAATAACTGCCCCAAGTTCATCCTTGTCAGAAGAAAAAGGGATGCAAGCCTGTTTGTCATGTCCCAAGTGTGTGCTCTGGGTCCCAGAGTCACTTGCCTCCCCTGCTGCTCCCGCTGGTGGCAAGTGCCTTGAGGAAAAGGGAGGGTGTAGGGCTGCCCTCGTATTTTCTGCAGTGCCCAGCACAGGGCTGCATATTGAATAGCTCCTGCCAACACCTACTAAAGGGGCTCCGGATCTGTTGGATGTGCAGCACAGTATCGATAGACGCGGCTTTTTACTTCCAGGTTTGGTGCCTTAATGCACCTGTGGCAGTCTTAACATAATGCAGGACGGGGCTACGTTTGCTCGTAGGATAGAAATCTAGGAACGATCACAGGTTGGCGTAAAATGCTTGGGCACCTGAGCAGTGTTGTGGGGATCTGCCTATCACTGGGGACCGAGTTAGAGACTTGGGTCGAGGGCCGTCCTCACAGAGCTTAAAGGCTGAAGCTGTGGGTGTGGTCAAGATCCCCGAGAGACAGTGGAGGGACAATGAAGGTGGTTGGTTTTTTGTAAAAACTCAGATGACGTCCATGATGGGAAGATTCAGAAGAAAGAGGAACTAACTGAGAAAGTGGAGTAGGCACCTCCAGGGAGGTGGGAGATGAGTCGCTATCTCAGAATAAAAAGAAGGGCGGTGGCCTCCAGTAGCGAATGCTGGAGAGCAAGATGAGAGGGAATAGATCCAGCTTTATTTGAGTGGCTCCAATCAGCTCACGTGTGGATCAGAAACACCGTGTCCCTAAAACACAGATCCAATACCACTTCCTTCCCTGTGATTTCTCAGTGGTCCACAGTCATCCTCAGGAGGAAGTAAAATGCCCTCGTAGCTTCCAGAGCCCCACTCAGCCCAGGTCCTCTGGCTTCTCCAGCCTCGTCTCTCCTGACTCTCTCCCCAAACCTCCTGGTTGCCCGCCACACGCAGTCACCCGTGGTTTTCTTAATGCTTCGTGCTCGGCGTGATCTGGCCGTGCTCTATCCTCTCTACCTCCTTGCCCACTGGGTGTGTCCACGTGGCCCCAGGCTTTCGTCCTGGATGCAGCCCTCTCTGGCTCTCCTTCTTGCTGCCCGCTGTCACCTTAGGCTGTCCTTGGGCAAACCTTTAAAACCCACATCGCTTTCTACTGCCGTGCTCTATTTATGGGCCATGCCTGTCGGTAGACCAAGAGCTCCACGAGGGCAGAGCCTGCGTCTCATTACTCTTTGTCTGCTCTATGCCAAGGTCTGCAATCCAGCCTTGATGGATGAAAGTGTGCGTGAATGAGGGAATGAACGCCCAGACAAGACATTCCTAGGGTTGAGGCTGGTAACACAGGGCACCTCCATATGCCAAGCTGGCAGCCGTCAGCCCCTGCCTGGGCCTGTTCTGTATTTCACCCACTCAGCCCTCTTCACCCTCAGACAACGTGGCTGCTTCACCCGTCTCTCCCAATCATTTCTGCAAACGAGCAGCTCAGGGTAGCCGTGGCTTAGTGGAAAGACTGGGGTTAAACGCAGGTGCACAGGGGTTTCCTCATTCCTCATAGGCTGACTTTCCTAATCTATCAAATGGGGGTGATAGCCCCCAGCACTGATTGGGACCTGTCACACTGGGTGCTGGGACTGCAAAGAAATAAGAAGCCTGTTGTGCCTTTCAAGGGGCAAGCTCACGGCTCATGGGGTAGTTGTGAGCGTGAACCACGAAAGCAGTAGTGACCACCCCTCACTGTCTGTAGTGCTGAGTGCCAGGCGCTTTCACCTGTTATCCCTTGGCATGCTCACAGGACCGTGGGGGCAGGGCTTCATTTTGCTGCCGAGGAAACGGAGGCTCGAGGAGGTTGAGTAGCTGGCCTTGGGTTTGAACCCAGGTCTGGCGTGCACTCCACAGTGCCCGCTTAGCCACAGTCCTCCGCCGCCCCCTCCCACGGGCAATGCGGTGTGGGCCGTAGCAGAGCTGAACTGAAGAGTGTCCGTGCTCAGCTCCTCTGATTTTAAACAGGGTCATGGCACTCAGGGTTGAGGGGCTTCTAAGACCCAGGCCCTAGGTTCTAAGCAAAACCTCATCCTTAAAGCCGTAAACCCTCTCGCCTTTGCGCATGCGTTTCTCCCTCTCAGGTTTTCCCTGCCCTGCAGGAGAGCAGCTGAGCCGAATTGCCTAATATGGTTCTGCAGCCCCTCCCGCCTCAGTATCTCTGTATTAGGAGAGGGGAGCTTCTCCCTGCGGTTTATAGGGAAATGGAAGTGATGGTTCCTGGCAGTGAACCCAAAATAGGAAAAGGAAAGGGGTTGGAGAGTGTGGGAGAAGAAACAAGCTCAAAGTGAGAGAGCTGGACAGTTGGAAGTCTTGGCTGGGAGCTGCAAATATTTAGGTAAAAGGGACTTAGAGTGTGTAGCTTATTTGTATCCAGGCACGTCCCTGTCCCTTTTGCAAAGACCTGGCAGCCAAGGACCTCAGGAGAGGCATGCAGGAGGCTAGAGGACTGCTAAAAATAAGGCAGACCATCAGAGGATTGGAACCCACTGGTATCTGACACGTAAATACTTCCTCAAGCCTCAGCTAAGTAATGGGCCAACCAGGGGGAGCAGGCGGAGAGGAGAAGAGGCCTTGGCCATGAGTAGGGACTGGGAGGGGTGGGACAGAGGGGGACACTGGTGGAGATGGCCTGGCCCATAGCAAGAGGCTCATGCTCTGGCTTGGGGACAGATAAAGAGTAGAACGAGTAGCGTTTCAGAAGGCTGCAACGGGGAGTTCAGGGGCCTGAGAAGAGTGACTGACCAGGCTGGTCCCAACAGTCGTAAGGGCAGGGGCTCCTGAATCTAGTGCTCTGGGCACAGAACTGGAGGAGGATGGGGCTGGGGTGAGGGGCGGGGCAGGAAAGGAGAAGGGGGCTACTGCTAATCCAGCAGCGACTCTGGCCAGGAACTGTGCCGCCCAGCCTGGAATCTAACCCTCATCTCAAGCCCGAGAGGCAGGTGCTATCACCCCTTGCTGACAACTGCAGGCACCAAGGCTCAGGAGGTTTCCTGACTTGTCCCAGATCACGTGGCAGGTGGGACGTCAAACTCTGAAGGCCACAGATACCACAGGTGATGTCCATATGTGCGCGACTCCCAGGGAGCTATGGAGAGGCCCCAAACGCCATCGTCAATACACCGCCCCTCTGTGGGAGCACTCTTCTCCCCTTTGTCCATGTGGAAACACCTGCTCATCCTTGAAAAGCCAACACAGGCACCGCTTCTGCCTTGAAGCATTTGATTCCGTCCCTAGGGTAATTCAGATGTGAGTTCCCCTGAACAGACCTCAGACACGGCTCTTACCATTTCTGTCATCGTCTGTTTTCATTTCTCTTCTGCCAACAACAGGAGCCCCTTAAGAGCAGGGCAGAGGGGGTATTTCTACATCTCTAGCACTTGTTCTAGAGTGATCATTTCTCATCATGGCTAAGAGTGACTGAGCACCTGGTGTGTGCTAGGCAATTTGAGTGCAGCATCTCATTTAATCTTTGCACAACTCCACCAGGTAGATACTGTATTTCTAAGGTTAGTTACAGTAATGCTTACAAAAGCAGGGATCTCAGTGGCTTAAAAAAGTAGAAGTTAATTTATTGCTGACATGAAGTCGACAGGGAGTTCCTGGTTGGGAGGGGGATAAGGGGAGGGGGCTGTAATGAATGCTACTGGTACCACACCCAGATCCCTTTACGGGGCACTGCCCATTTCCCTGGACCGTGAGTGCTGGCTACGAACGGCTCTCAACTGTCCTCTCCTGCTTCCCGTGCTGCCTTTTCCCTGAGCGCCCTTCTGCAGTGAGTCACATCTAATTCCCATCCACTCTCTGCTTTGAGGGGAACCTATCCAAGACACAAGCTCCATGCGGTATCGGGGATTCCAGCTGATGGAGGCTCGATATTCAACACATAGCTTCCAAAATCACTCTGGGGTCAACATCCTGACAGCAGACTGGGAAAAAGGGAGCGGAGGCTAGTGAAGGAGGCATGGATGATCTGGGGTCAGAAGTGGTACCCATTGCTTCTTCCCTCATTCTCTTGGCCAAAATGTAGCAACAGACCATACCTAAATGCAAGGGAAGCTGCACAACAGACATAATAGCCAGCTGGGTGCCAGGAAGAGCGGAAAATGGGATTTGTGCCCAGCTAAGTCAGCTTCTGCAACAATACCCTGTTTTAAAGGTGAGAAAACTGGGGTTTCAAGGTTTTAAGTAACTCAGCCAAGGCCACAAAATCAGGACTGAAAACACAGGCAGTGTGAGGCTGAGCGTGGCTGTGAAGTGCCTCACTCAGTCCAGGTGCATGGAATGTGGTCAGAGACCGAAGGTGCGCGGGGTCCTATTCGCAGGAATTCCCTTGGCCCCGCAGCTGAGAGGGCAGGGCATGTGTAACAGTATGTGGAACCCACTCTAGCTTGGCTGAGGTAGCCCTCATTTGATTGCAAAGCAAGTTATAACAAAAAGCGTCTCCTCTACTTCTTCCCAGGGACCGCAGAATAGAATGTGTCCCAGATGTCAAAGGATTAAGAGTGGGAACAAAGAGACAAAACAAACAGGGCTTCCACATGGCACCATTTCCCACCCCTCCAAGGGTTTTAGAATTCCCACTGGGACCTTCATGGGTGCCAACATCTGGCCCCAGATAGCATTCTCATCCCCTGCTAACCTCCTCATGGCACGCTCCATTCTAGCCACAGTAATTTCTTCCTGAAGGAGAAAGTGGACCAGTTTCCAGCATGCACTGGGCATGAGATTGCCTGAGTTCACATTCTAGATCTGTTATTAGGAGCTGTGTGGTATTAAATAAATAACTTAACCTCTCTGTGCCTCAAGGTTTTAATCTCTTAGATGGGGATAATAATACCCACGTGGTAGGTTTATGGTGAGGATTAAATGAGTATCACTCAGGACAGTGCCTCTGCCTGGCAAGCATTATATGTGTCTGCCATAGTTTTTGTAATTATTTAACAAGCTCCTTCTGGAATAGCTCATGGCTTAACTGCATGCAGGACCCTCTCTGCACCTCATAGTCTTACTTCGTCTTTCTTCCTACGGGTCTCAGCTGCCTTGTCACTTCTCTTACTCTCCAGCTTAGAACTGGTCCCTCTACTCGTCTTTAGTAGGCTCAGGATTAGGGTGAGGTGAGTGAGGCATTTTGCTTCAGGTGCAAAATTTAAGGGGGGAAGTGCCAAAAAAACCCTCAACAATCAATATGAATAATATTTTAATGAAATACTTCAAAATATGAAAATCCATACAAAAGACCTGTGGTGAACAAAATAACGTTTTAGGTGAAGACCAGTATCCTGCCAAACCATGGAGTCAGGGGCCAAGGGGAAAATGGATGCTACCGGCTTCACTGAGGGCAAACGCATCAATAGTATTTCCAACGTCTGCTGCTTTGCTGAGCTTGCTTCCAGTGGAACGGAATGCCGCATTTGACAGTTTCTCTTGACTGACAGTCACAAATGATTTTAAATTAACTTAAGCTAAAGTAAAATTACAATAAATTTTGTTTTGGAATAAGTTAAATATTTAAACATATAATAGCATTGTGAATTTTAATACACCTACTTTCTAAAATTGTTCAATCTTGTTTTCAACTGCTTTAATGTTCTGGGGGGAAAATGACCATTAAAAAACCTACAAAAGCATGTGCATAGGGGTACACATTTCCCTTTTGCCTCAGGCTCCAATATGGCTTGGCATAGCACGTGTCTTGGTTTCAATTTCTGATGTATTATAGATGAGGGATTTTTTGGCATTGATTTTGATTTTGAAAAAATTTTGCCTTAAAATATCTTTTTGCTGTTTTTTT
>JAQZBX010082850.1:0-10934 GCA_029593785.1 Cabassous unicinctus
TGGTCAGTGGCTCCACCTCACTGTTGTAATTTCTTCCATTGCTTGAATCACATTATATCTACAACAGAATACCATTAAGTCCACTCTAGTCCATAGCTCTTCCCCCAATCCTGAGGAGTTTGGGATGGTGATGTCCACTCCACCTCCAAGTGAGAGGGGGCTTATATCCCATGGATACGGTGGATGGGATTATCCTGCCTGCAGCTGCAGGCTCTCTCCATTCCCTGGCATAGCCGTTGTCCATCATCGTCTCCTCACCAGGTAACTTGGGTGAGTCCATTGAGCTGTAGAGTAGGAGTTGCAGCTCCACCGAGATTCCAGGCACAGCTGGCACATGGGCAGGCCAGAGGCTCCAGTCTCTGAAGTACACCTACAAACTCCCCCATCACATATAGGTTTGAATAGAAGGGACTGATGGACTATGTGCAGGGAGGACTTATTTGAGTCCTGCTCTGTCATTCTCAGGAGCACAGATTCTAAAATAGAGCCCACTGATAAGGCATCAATCTCTGGAGCTATCCCCCCTTATATAGGACCTGGGTGTCTCCAGAGCCCTCAGGAGCCCCTCTGTTTGGGGTGATATCCACTTCGGTGTTCTATGAGATCCCACACTGTCTATTAGGAAGTGTTTTAGAGGAAACCACAGACATTAGCACAATCAGTCTGCAGATCATGTCCTGAGGCAATTTTTAAAGTACCAGCAACCCGTTTTCTGCGATACACTTCCCTGTGCCAGTCAGCATTGCAAACTCAAGACCCCAGGCCCCTCTGTCCACCCTTGGTGAATCTGGCGACTCATCCCATTGGAGGTTGCTTTGGTTCTAAAGTCTTTGGTGGTTTGTGGTGGCCTTAGCACAAGGTAAAATGATAGTTAATTTTTGCATGCCAGATTTGTCGTTTTCCCCCTATAGGTTTCCACGTTGACTCCTGTAATCCCCCAAATGACAGAAAGGACAACTCTGTTACTCAGATGAATGTGAAATGGAATTTGCCTCAGCTCAAGGGGGGAAAAGATTCACTGCACAATCCCGGTGTTATTTGTAAACCTAAGAAGCTAACACATTTTTGCATGGCTAAAAGGGCCCAGTGAGGTAGTTTCTCCCTCCTTTCTTCTAAGGTCTCAGTGTCTGTCGTTGGCCCCTGTAGCTTCCTAGAAAGTCTACATGAGGCAAGCGGGGGTTTACTTCTGCAGGTCCCTAATTTACAAAGGCTAGAGATCTCCTTCTAACATCAACCTTGGAGAAATCTTAGTAGGAATAATTTGGTATTAAATTGAAATTGAGTGACATTATTAGATATTTAAGAGCTCATTCACCTTCAACCTGGTAGTACCAAACCTCTCCCCACCTCCTTTCTCCTAGGAAAAGGAATAACATGCCCAGATTTCCCAAACAGAATTCATTCTATGTGGTTTACATCATCCTTCCACCCAGAGACCTTTCCTCTGGGCCCAGATAATTTTTAAAAAAATGAGCCATCTTCATGAATATGTAGATTTAGATGTCTAGAATTGAAAGATATTTCTGTAGTTGATATACTTGAAAAATGGAGACCTGAAAAATACGGTATGACCAATAAATATTTTTAAATGTTTGACTACGCTTATAAATATTTGTAATCAAAGTAATACAGATTTTCACTACCACAAAATGTCATTTTCACCCCCCAAAGATTAGTATTAGTAAAATGGTACTACCCAGTGTTGGTAAGAAGGTGGTAAAATGAGCACTTTCAAACACGGTGAATGGGTAGGACCTTCCCAGAGGTCAACTGAGTAATTTAGCCATCAAGAGCTCTTTAGAGGGTCATACAAGTTCATCTTAAGGAGAAAGAGGTAAATACAAAGACATATGGAAAAAAAAAAAAAAAAAAGACATATGGGTGAGGGTAGTGACCCTCAAAGAGTGTCCAGACAGTGGTCCTAAAAGGTACCCTGAGGCAAAGGGGCTCTGGTCGAATCTGTTTGGACAAGGCTGCATCCGATATCCCCTTCTTGAAGATTCCCAAAGCATATTTCTATACTAAAAACTCTAAAAAACCCTGCAGTAAAAAAAACTGCTTAACTTTAACATAATGCTTTCCAAAATTACACACGTCCATAAGACCCTTGTTTTTTAGTAATACCTGCTTTCCCAACATTTTATTATGAAAAATTTCACTTACAGAAAGGTGGAAAAAATTACATAGTGAACACCCATATACTTACTACCTAGGTTTTATAATTAACATTATACTATATTACTATTTTATAGTTGATAATGTATATGATGTCCACACCATAGGTTAGTTTTGAATTGTTCTGGAACATCATGTAAATGAAATCATACAGTATATACTCTTTTGTGTAAAGCTTTTTTGACTCAATATGGTGTTTTTGAGATACATCCATGTTGTGTTATTCAGTTGTACACTCTTTTTTATTGTTGAATAATATTCCCTTCTATGAATATACTACAGTTTATTTATCCATTATTCTGTTGATGGACAGGACTTTTTCCAGTTTTAACTATTATAAAGTTGCATTTATAATATGAGCATTCTTCTACAAGTTTTTTATGGCCATATGCTTTCATTTCTCTTGGGAAAATAAGAATGAAATTGTTCATTTATAGGGTTGGTATATGTTAGTTCTATAAGAAATTGCCAGACTTTTTTCCAAAGTGGTTGTACCATTTTGTACTCTCACTAACTGGAAGTGGAGACCCAGTGGTACCATATCCTCACAACATTTGGTATTGTCAGCCCTTCTTAGCCATTCTGGTGGGTGTATAGTGGTATCTCATGGTACTTTCCATTTGAATTTCCCTGATGACTAATGATGTTGAACATTTTTATGTGCTTATTGGCTATTCAAATATATTCCTTCATTAAGTATCCTGTCAGATCATCTGCCCATTTTTTATTGGGTTGTAATAATACCTATTTTTAATTGTTAAATATAACATATGTACAAAAGATTATAGGGAAGCGGGTGTGGCTCAGTGGATAGAGCCCCCGTTTACCATATGGGAGGCCCGGGTTCGTGTCCCGAGGCCTCCTTGTGAGGGCACGCCGGCCTGAGCGGTGCGGTGGGCTGATGTGGCAAGACCTCACAGCAAGGGGGAGATAAGCAGACACAGAGAAGACACGCAGCGAATGGACACAGCAGCACAAGCAGCAAGGGGGGGATAAATAAAAAATAAATAAAATAAAATAAAAAATAAAAAAATAAAAAAGATTATAAAAACATGTAGAGTTTAAAGAACACTAATAAAAAGAACCCATAGCCAAAAGGATGAGAACATTGCCCTTACCCTACCCCAGATGCCTTTTGTGTGCATTCTCGGATTGTACCTCTTTCACCACCAGAGTTCAGTATCTCAATTTTATGTTAAATCATTTCCATTTTTTCCATAGAATTTTTACCACCCACATTTGTATCCCTAACAGTACATCATTTAGTTTTGACTGTTTTTGAATTTTATATCATATCTTTTAATATCCTGTGAAACCCGTATTTTGTAGTATATACTTTGGCGAATACCATGCTATAATGTTTATCACTTATTAATGATAACTGCACAAAGTTGACAATCTAAATGTTCAATAATAAAGGTTGGTACATAAGTTTTTGAGGCACGCATACAGTGGAACTCCATATAGGTATAAAATTTGCATTTTATTTATTTATAATGTTTATTGGTTGTTAATTAAAATAGTGAAAAATTAGTAACAATCTATATTTAATTATAAAGGGTCTGTTAAATAAATTTATGAGAGATGCATTGGAACACCAGGTATAAATGAATATTTATTCCTTTGTTCTATTTAAGGCCATTTAAGGATGCAAGTGAAAATAGTAAGATATGAATACTATAGGCACAGTAAAAGTACTTTTGTAAAATAATTTTTAAAAGGTTTGTGTAAAAAACAATAAAAGATAGAAGCAAATACCCCACAATGATATCAGCTTGTGATGGAGGAAATGAGGATGCATTTCATTTTATTTTATTTTATTTTATTTCTTTATACTTTTCTGGATTTTCAAATTTTCTGAATAAGCTTAATGTTTAGAGTGAGAAAAAAGTGAAAAATAGTATTATAGAAAAAGAACTTTGAGTCCCTATATGCTGCTTTTATCAAAGAGTCTTCAAATTGCAGGCATGCATGTTAATTTTTTTTCCCTTTCTAGCAATTGCAAGAATTTGAACTTAAAAATCTTGTTTGAGAATAACCTAACATGTCCTGATTTAATATGGAGGCCAATTTTTAAATGTGATCAGAGTCCTCTGGAGGCTAGAAACTTCACCATTCTGTTGTTTTCTTCTCCAAGCAGTTCTTTCCAGGTGTTCATGTTTTCAAAACGTTTTTTCCCCTCCCATTATTCCCCACCAGCGATAGCATGGCTTCTTGAGATTTTGCTGCTAGAGAGGTCCACAAAGATTGACATCTAAAATATATGTCATTGGTCCCCTTAGCCCTGGAAGGCTTCAGTAGTCGGGAAACAGCCTACTGACCTCAGGGTCAGTGCAAGATGCCCTCTTTTTTTCTGAAAGATGGTCAAGATGCAGCGTGTGCCGGGACCGAAGGACCCCGCGGAGCTGACCTACTATACCCTGTACAATGGGCAGCCTTTGCTGGGGACTGCGGCTGCCAAGATCCTGAGTACCATCGACTCCCAGAGGATGGCCTTGACCCTGCACCACGTTGTCCTTCTGCAAGCTGACCGTAAGGGGAGAGTCTTTTAATTCATTCTTTTAATGCCACCGTTAAGTGTTTCCTGCAAATCAAAGTGATTCCCCATGTTAATGGGCCAGAGCTAAACCTGTTTCTATTCTGGAAGATCCTTAAATCAGTCCGCGGTGTTTCCCATGTTGTTTGAAGCAATAGGTTTGGGCAAGTGTTTTGGCTATTAAAATGATGGTAACGATATCACTTTGCCCTGAGTCCTACCCACTCTTCCTCCTCAGTGTAATCTAATGAACAGCTATGAAAATCACTATCGCTGAGATTGTATTTGTATGCCAGGGGAGTCAAAGACAATTTGATTCAATAAACATTTATAGTCTCACATGAGCTGTGCTCAGTGCTGGAGGACATACAGAAGTGAGCTAGGTCTGCTCCCTGCCTTTCAGGAGTAAGGGAAGTTAGGCAGGTGCCAAGGAGTGTAATTCAGGAAGGTGCTACAAGTAGGCAAATTAATACAGCAACTAAGGAGGGAGAACCTGCACTGAAGGGGCATCTGAAAGGAATTAATAGAGAAAGGATATTAAAAATAATAGCTCCCTCTTTGATACCCTCCCTGGTGACAGATACCATGGTAATTGCTTTACATCGATTGTCTTATGTTCTGCTATCAGGGAGGCAGTGTTTGTTCAGCTCCAAATAACAGATGAGGAAACCAAGGCTCAGTGAAGTTAAATCATTTGCTCAGCAGCATCACATCCCACATAGGAATCTGGATCTGCCTGACTGCAAACCTGTGTCCTTAACTGTGGTACACTGTGAGATTTCAGCAGGGGGAGAGGAGGAATATGTATTCCAGAAAGAGGGAGCAGCATTAGAACAGAATGGAGGTGAAAAGTCCCAGGTGTGTTGAAGCCAAGGGACTCAGACTCCTGGAGTGAGGAAACCCATGGAGGAGTAGATGGGATCAGAAAAGTGTATTGATTGGGAGATTCAGGCATTGAATGCCAGGGAAAGGAGGTTGTGCATAATATATCGGCTATGGGGAGCTGCTGCATATTTTTGAGCAGAGGAGGGATAGCCTTGGAACTACTCCTAATTTAGGGAGGTTACTTTCGGTGCTGTCCAGGAAGGATCAGGATGGCAGGAGACAGTGAGGAGGCTCAACCCAAATGAGGGCTGCAATGGGGGAGTAAAAAGCAGGGGGCAGGAGGGAAGAAGGCGAGATTGTGTGGTAGAAATGTTCCCATTTGGCAACCCATGTTGCATATAAGGTGTGGAAGGAAGGTCATCCCCCATTGATTCCCCAGGCAGTGTCCATGCTCCTTGAGAACCCAACACCTGGCTCATGGGCTCTTTCCTCCTTGTCTCCAGCCTCCATCTGGAGTGACTTTTGCTACCAGGGTGATGGCCCAGGCCTCCTGTTGACAGCTCTCACTTCTGCTTGGCCAGCACATCCTCATGGCCGCACTTTTGCCTAGGAATGATGGTCGCCCACTGCAATCTTGATTTTTGAAATGGCCTGTTTTGACCAAGATGCTCTTCCTTTGTGCGTCTCCTGTCCCTTCCTTTGGGGCTCTGTCCCCATCTCTGGTCAGCTACTTGCTTCGTCTCTTTTGCTACATCTTTATGAGGCTCCCCCAGGGTTCTGCTCTCAGCTGTTTCTCCCTCTCTCCAGGTGGAGAACAAATTGTAAAGGACAGGTGTGAAAAGCCACTGCAGGTGCACAGGTGAGAGGTGGAGAAGTGGATGGATTCAGGATATGTTTTGGAGATAGTGGAAGCTGATAGACATGGAGCTCAGAAGATATAAACCCAAGAGTCATCAGTAGATAGGTGATATTCAGAGCTGAGAGAATAAGTAAGATTAACCAGGAGATGAATATATCTAGAGACAAGAGGGCAAAAGCCGATCCCTGGAGAAGCCCCACGTGGGAGGAGCTTGAGCTCGAGGTAGCAAAGGACACTGAGAAAGAACAGCCAGGGAGATGGGAGGAAACCCAGGAGAGGGTGGGGTCCAGAAAGCAAGTGGAGAAAGTAAATCTCCTGGAAGAGCGTGAGCTGGCGTGTCAACTTCTATTCTTGAGAGACCAGGAAGATAGACAGAAATTAACTGGATACAATGAGCTGGAGGTTATTGGTGACCTTGGCAAGAGAGGTTTCGAGGAAGAGGGGGTGGTGACAGCTTGATTGAGTAGACTGAGGAGAGCATGGGGGTGGGAAGCAGTGACAGCAAAGGGGAGAAGATTAATGGGGCAGTTGCTGGATGGGCACATGGGAGATATTGGAGTTTGAATATTGACAGGGATGCCGTTATAGGGAGAAATTGGCAATGCAGAAGAGGGGAGAATTGTAGGAATGAAGTCTTTGAGTAGATGAGGGGTCAGATTCACCTGTTGGTTACTCTTTTCTTTACTCTGCTTCTGATAAGAAGCCTGGTCCTTTTGATTAGACGGAGGCATTTCCAAGCTCCCACCAGCTCTTCAGGAGGAGAGCCATCCGCTCAGTTGTATTTTGCTCATTGCTCACTCAGAGGGTAACTTCACCATACTATATAGGCCCATCTCTCTGTGGTCTTTGCCTCCTGACTCCAGCACCCACTTCTAATCCTTAAGTTTCTCCTCTTCTCTTCTCCTTTGGCTCATGGACATCACTGGTGGAGAAAATTGCTAATGTCACCTCTTCCACCTCCTCCTCCTCCTCTTAATAATGACCCAGGCTAGCATTTATTGAACACCTGCTAGGGGCCACACACTGCGTACAGAAGCACCACGTGTACCTTGTCTCTCTGAATCCTCACCGAGCGAGGAAACTGAGACTCACAGAGCTTGAGTAACTTGCCCCAGGTCACATGGCTGCAGAGGCAGAGCCTTTCTGACCCCAAGCCTTCTTAACCTCCACATCCTCCCGTCTCATGACTTGGGGTGGAGGCGCTTTATCTCGGGCTTGCTTTCCTCCTCCCTCTTCTCAGCGCTGCTTGCCCGGCGCTTCCCGCTTGCTCTTTCCCACAGCTGTCGTGAAGAACCCGCCCAGCAACCTGTGGATCATCGCCGCGGTGCTGGCGCCCATCGCTGTGGTCACCGTGATCGTCATCATCATCACTGCCGTGCTCTGCAGGAAGAATAAGAACGACTTCAAGCCAGACACCATGATGAACCTGCCTCAGAGAGCAAAGGTAAGCAGAAGCGGTGGCAGGAAGAGGAGCAGGAGCCCAGGCCTGCGGGCTCTCCTGCCCCCCACCCCCACCCCCAGCTCTTGAGGTACCTTCAGAAACATCCTCACAAGTCCTCGTCTTAAAGGAGAGCCTTTATTTTTATAATCAGGACACAATAGCCAATATCATCCAATGCTCAGTATCTGCCCTTCATGCTTCTAAGTGTTTTACATGCAGTAACTTCCTTAATCCTTGCAGCAACCCTTTGAGGAAGCAGCGATATTTTACAGATGAGGTAACTGAGGCACAGAAAACGAGGAGCTAGATAGACCTGAATGAGGAAATAGATAGCATCTAATCGGAATCCTTCCTTTTACAGATGAGGAGAAGTCACACAGTAAGTAGCAGAACTGATTCAGGTCTCTTGAGTCCCAATGCAGCCCCCTTGGGGGACATTAGACCCTCAAAACATTCCTTCTTCCACTTGCCTTCAAAGGCCACCATGACGGACAAACTGCAGAGCCTTGGCTGGGCAACCATCAGACTCCAGTTCTGTGGCTTGACGGCAGCCCAGCCTGGAGCCCTGTCCTCCCTCCCTCCACGGCCTCCACCTCCCTGCACTATCCACCCCTGTAACTGGGGGAGGAGTGGACTGAGGAAATTCTGAAGGCTAATTTTCCAGTCATGCAGCTCCCTGCGTGATGCTCCCTGAGGGAACTGTAATAACCTGTGATACTCGATGTTTAAATAATGCCTTACAATTTGCTGGGCTCTTCTAGGTCCGTCACCTCGTTTGCTTGTCACAGCAGCATGGTGAGGTAGGTCATATTCAGGGCAGGTTTTATTATTCTCATTTTACTGCCGAAAGGACCGAGGGAAAGAGAGACTGAGAGACTTGTCCAAAGTCACACAAAGAGGGGCAACTCGGGCCCATATCTGACTCTTCGGGCTCTTTCGACAGTACATACCTTTCCGGACCCTGAGATTTGGCAGGTAGGATCCCCTTTCCAGCTCTGAACTTCCAAGCTCTGTCTACCTGTACAGGAATGAGACGGTGAATCACACCTTGCACTTTATATCCATTGGAATGCTTGCCAGCCCTGGAGATTGTCCTTGCTGGGAGTCACACACTGCGTGCTCAGTTCTTTCTGCATGATCACACCTCACTTTAGCAAAATAAGTGAAAGGGTTTTTATTGTTTATTCAACCAATACACCTGTTACAAAGCTGCAGCTTGATTAGACACGCTGTCTACTAAACAGCCAAACCCCACGCAATGTTGTTCTGTTTCTGTTGACACAAAGGCACCTACTTCCCAGATACGGCACGATTTTGGTAAAAGGTATACTTTGGGCATTACCCAATCAGGGAAAAAGGAAACTGTTCCAAGGAGGGGTATTTCATTTTCATCTTCACTTAACTACAACTCTAGCCTTTCAGACGTAACAGCAATTACTAGAATCTAATTGCAGCCAAGCCCAGGAATGCAAACCATGCAATGCTGAGATGGTAAATGGCATCTTTGTCTTATAGATAAAACCGAAATTTTATTAATTTGCCACAGTGAGTTGGGCATCACATGATTTCAGCACACCTCCTGGCTTTAAAGCTGCCCAAAACTGGAACAGATTAATGTTTGAGGTTTTTATAGCCCCTTTTATGTTCCTACCCAGTGCGTTGTACTTTGTGAGCTATCTGGCTGATGTTGAAAATCAAGCAAATTGATGTTCCACCAGGAGATTGAGCTCCCTGGTGTGTGGCGGCGGTGGTGGCCATCCCCCTTTATGAGGCTGGGCTACGCACTTTGATTTCCAAAGCCTTTTCATCACAGGAAACCAGTAGGGTGGAACTGCCTCTTTCTTACTGCAGTCTTCCTGCCATTGCAACCCAGGGACACTGCAGTGTTTGAGAAAGGTGGAAGCCGCCTGCATCACTGCCCACAACCTTAGTGTGTGTGAGCAGAATTCAATTAATGCCAAGGGGACGAGGCTGAATGAGAAAGTTAGCCTCCGCCACCAACGCACAGGCTGGGCGGATGGTCCCAGGGGCATCGCTGTGTCCTTAGAATGCAGGCGACAGTGGCAGAGGACAGTCTGAGGATCTTGCTGAGGCTCAGTTACAAACTTAGCATGCTAAGCACAGGTGAGTGTGGCTTTCCCGGGAACTGAGGCCAGGGTGTGGACGACCCCACCCTCCTTCAGAGACAAGGTGCTGTAGGCATCACCCTGTGACCACTGTCGTCAGCTGGCCTTCTGCAGGTAGAATGTGGAGAAAGGGATCAAAGCAGGAGGGCCAGGTGTCATGCCTCTTCCTTCCTACTTCACTTCTCTTCACTCTTTGTCATTGGAACCGCAGCCTTTTTCCAGTTTTCCCCTTCATATAATTGAAAAGAACATGGTCACCTGGAACAGGCTACCTTAGAGGAAAGTTGTCAGGGCCACAGGACGGAGCTCTTAGGGCCTCATGGTTGGCACGAACATCACTTGGAACAGGTCAGTTGCTCCCTAAGGACAGCCACCTGTTCCCTCTCTCTCACATGCTACCTGTATGACCTCAGGTAAGTTACTTAACTTCTTTGTGCCTTAACTTCTGCATCTGTAAAATGGGCATGACAACAGTGCCCACATATAGGTTGTGAGATTTAAGGGAGTTAATATATGTAAATTTCTTTGAACTGTGCCTGACACACAATAAATATTATATCCAAGTTGGCTTTTATTATTACACATGGCTTGTTTCTTTTTCTTTAAGGATCTGGGTATCATGTCTATTTGAGATGATTTTGATTTGATAATGGTATAAAATCCCATTGAAGTAGCCATAGATACTTCATGATGTTGTACCACTGGGTCTGGGAATCACCAACGTGTATCCAGTGGGCTATTAAGTAATCTGAGGTAATTTTCAAGTTGAAGGTTGTAACCGTTGGAGAATTTTATGTAATTATGAATTCCAAAAATATAATTGGATCATGCCTGTAATCTAATCTGTTAATCTGGGCATGATTGAATTATGATTAGGGCGTTGACTGGGCCATGTCAGTCATTAGGGCGTTGAGCCCCACCCCCTGGTGGGTGGGGAATTGAATATAAAAGGCAAGGCAAAGAACAGAGGAG
>JAQZBX010082851.1:0-13469 GCA_029593785.1 Cabassous unicinctus
AGGCTATATCAAATTCCAAGTTGAAAAGAGCCATTATGTATTCAAAGACGTGAAACAAGTATAGAATGGCTGGACCCCAGAAGGCTAAATATAGCCTCAGTAAATTAGGTAGGTGTGGGCAGGGCCAGACAACATAGGGACGGGATAACCCATGATAAATACATTGGAATATAGCCTAAATGCTATAGAAAGCCACTGAAGGGTTTTAATAAGAGGCATGGTATTGTCCAAAGTAGGACTACCTTTGTAAATGGCTTCAAGCCATCCAAGAAGGCTCACAAGAAGATGCACAGTACACACATTCACTTGTGGTCCTTCCTCAAAGGGAAATGAACACCTTCTCAGTCAAGAGGTTCCAGGCTGTAAAATGGTTTAGGGCAGAGAATTCTATTGTGAAACCCTACTAGGACCACTTGAGCTAGTTTTCTGCCAAGTAAATTGAAATACTTGTTCAATAGAATAACAATAACCTATGTGTTCGTTTCTGTGACAGCTTGAATTTGGTGAATCTCAAAAAGAGATTACATTCTTGAACTAATTCATTCCTGTGGATGTGGGGCCCTTTTGATTGGACTACTTCAGTGAAGCATGACTCAGGTTGGATTTCCGCATTCTTACTGGAGCTTTACATAAATGAAGACACAGAGAAAAACAGATAGAGAAAAGAAGTCACCATTTCTGAGGATAGTTCACTGCCATAGCTTAAGCACAAAACCCCCAAGATGTTGGGCCCATGGAGCACCTCAAGGTTGAAGACATGAGCTGTATGTCTGAGAGGCCATAGCTGAATTCAGGAAGAAAGTAGAACAGCAGAGACTGAGGTTGGAGGCTCAGAAAGAGAAGAGCCCTATGCCTGATCATCTATAGCTGGGCTCCAGAAGACAGTCGATTCTGGAGGGGAAGTCATGGTCCTCAGCAGCGATTGGCCACCATCTTGCTTCCCCACATGGCAGAACAGCAGGATCACCAGTAGCTGACTTTGGTGGGAAAGCACCTCAACAGATACCTTTATTTGAACATTTCATGGCCTCAGAATGGTAAACTCTTACCATTAATAAAATTCCCATTAGAATGTAAGCCCTATGGCAAATTAAGACAGTTCCCTGTCTTTATTTTTGTTAATTTATTGAAAAATATCACTCATATATGAAAACACTTAAATACTAATTTTATAGCAATAGTTGTGAACTTAGAAAACACACATACATAACAACATACAAGGCTCTCATACCTCACCTTATCACCAATGCCTTGCATTGTTGTTAAATATTTTTAACTAATGATTAAAGAGCATCCTCAAAATATTACTATTAACCAAATTATTTTCCCCCAACCCACCCTATTATTATTTTTATAACATTTATACATGAACAAACATAAACAATAAGTTTATAGTAAAAGTTGTGAACTTACAAAGCAAACATTCAAAACATCATACAGGGGTCCCATACATCAACCCTCCACCAACACCTTGCATTGTCATGAGACATTTGTTACAAATTATAAAAGAATATTGTCAAAATCTTAATACTAGTTATAGTCCTTCTCTTACCTTTGGTGTATATTCCCCCCAACCCACCCTATTATTATTTTTTAAGTATATTTTTATGAGAGAAGTTGTAAGCTTAACAAAACAATCATGCACATTTGCAGATTTCCAAAACAATATGCCTCTATCAACACACAACACCATGGTAGAACATTTGTTACAGATTATGAAATAATATCATCTGATTATTACTAGGTCTATAGGGTACATTTGGCACACATATTCTATACTCCCCCATAATCAACAAAGTACATCTTTGGTATAGGTGCAAGAATATTACATTATTACTGTGAACCACAGTCCATAGATGACTCCAGTTGAACTTTTCCCATGCTTCTCCACATTCCCACCACGCTGAAATAGTGATGTACCTCTGCTCCAGCTCACAAAGGACATTCTTGCATCTGTACATCAACCACAGTTCTCATCCACCTCTGCTATTCAGTCCCTAGATTATTCTCTAGCTTTCTGTCAATTGACATTTACATCCATAAACTACCATTTACAGCCATATCTCCATTTATAAACCAGCTGTTATTCACTATAATGTGAATCAACTCTTTACATTTCCACACTTTTACAGTAAAACTAATTAAAACTTCTACATACATTAAATATAAATAGTCCATCTCAGTCCTCTTCTTGTCTCCTATAAGATTCCACCACTTAGCACCAGATCTTGAAGATATTTTCCTACATTTTCTTCTAGAAGCTTTATGGTTCTTGATTTTATATTTAAGTTTTTTATTCATTTTGAGTTAATTTTTGTATAAGATGTGAGATAGGGGTACTCTATTCTTCTTTTGCTATGGATATTCATTTTTCTCAGCACCATTTGATGAATGGACTGTTCTGCCTGAGCTGGATGGTTTTGACAGGCTAGTCAAAAATCAGTTGACCATAGTTGTGAGAATCTGTTTCTGAACCACCAATTTGGTTCCATTGGTCTAGGTGTCTGTCTTTATGCTAGTACCATGCTGTTTTTACCACTGTAGCTAGATAATATGACTTAAAGTCTGGAAATGGGAGTCCTCCAACTTCACTTTTCCTTTTTAAGATGTTTCTGGCTATTCAGGACCCCTTACCCTTCCAAACAAATTTGATAATCATGTTTTCCATTAATTTAAAAAATGCTGGTGGAATATTTATTGGGATTGCATTGAATCTTTATATCAATTTGAGTAGAATTGACATCTTAATGATATTTAGTCTCCCAATCCTTGAGCATGAAATGTTCTTCTAATGATTTAGGCCTTCTTTTTTAAATTTCTTTTAACAATGAGTTGTAGTTTTCTGAATATAATTGTTTCTGAATATAATTATTCCTGAATATGTGGGTTTTATTTGTCATTTTTTATTTTCACCATTCTTTTGACACTTTCAGTTACTTTTACTGATATAATCTTCATTTCTAGACTCTCTTCCAGGCCTCGATCTCATGTCTTTACTTTTCAGGATGTAGCACACCCTTTAGTATTTCCTGCAAAACAGGTCTCTTGGTTATAAACTCTCTCAGGTTCTGTTTATCTGTGAATAATCTAAACTGGCCCTAATTTTTGAAAGACAGTCTTGCCAGATATAACATTCTTGGCTTGAAATTTTTCTTTTGCAGTATCTTAAATATATCAAACCAATGTCTTCTTGCCTCCATGGTTTCTACTGTGGAATTGGCACTTAATATTATTGGGTATCTCTTATCTGTTATGCATGGCTTTTCTGTTGCTGCTTTCCGAATTTTTTTTTGTTTTTGGCATTTGACATTCTGATTAGTATGTGCCTTGGAGTTGGTCTATTTAGATTTTTTCAGATCGGAGTATGTCATGCTTCTTGGACATGTATATCTATGTCCTTCAATAGGGTTGGGAATTTTTTTACCATTATTTCTTCAAATATTTCTTCTAACCTTTTACCTTCTCTTTTTCTTCTAGGACACCCATGACACATATGTCTGCAAGTCTCTTGCTGTCATTTAGTTCCCTGAGACCATCTTCAAGTTTTTCCAATCTTTTCTTCATCTGTTCTTTTGTATGTTCACTTTAAGAGGCCATTTCTTCAAGCTCACCAATCCTTTCTTCTGCCTCCTCAAATATGCTAATATGTGATTCCAGTGTATTTTTAATTTCATTTATTGTACCTTTCATTCCCATAAGATCTGCTATTTTTCTATATATACTTTCAAATTATTTTTTGTGCTCATCTAATGTCTTCTAAATATCCTTAATTTCTTTAGCCATCTCCTTGAATTTATTAAGGAAATTTGTTTGAACATCTATGATGAGTTGTCTCAACTCCTTTATGTCATTTGGAGGCTTATCTTTTTCCTTTAATTGGGCCATATCTTCCTGTTTCTTGATGTGGATTGTAATTATTTGTTGGTGTCTTGGCATCTGGCTTACTAGAGTATTTATTCTGGGTGCAATTTTTCTCTTTAGTTTAGGGCTTCCTGCCCTTTCTCCCTTGCTGGTTGTATAGTAGGAGCCAAGGATGTAGTTGCTGATATAAGCTGTGGAGGCTCAAGCTACCCTCTTTGCCCCAAGGACCAATGAAGCTTCTCCCAACTTTCTCCTTTGTCAGGGTTAGAGACAAAGCCACAGAAGTGTGGAATAATCCAACTCATGCAGGCCTAGACTGTAACTGCCCAGAGAGGTTGATGAAGCTTCATGACCCTTTCTCCCCTTCCTGGGGCAGGGATGGAACTGCAGGTGTGGCAGCCATCTATGCAGTGCAGGTCCAAGATGAAGGCAGTTGTACCAGTAGACTTCTGTTATTCAGTCTGTGCCAGCTAAATATACCAGCAGTTACCTGGATAAGCTGGTGCAGGGCCCGCCAGCTTCCTCCCTGTTAGTGGTGGGACTGAAGCCTAGGCTTGGACTGCAGCCCAGTCTGGATGAAAGACACCTGTCACTACTGTCACTGTGATTTTCAGTCAGCCTGGCTTCCCCTCATGCTACGGTAAGTCAAAATGGCAGCTATATATCATTTTACAAATATTGGTATGTATTGTGAAAAATTTGATTTTTACCCATAATAAAAAAAAAAAAAGAAAAAAAAATTCAGGTAACAATTAAAAAACAAAAATGCCAGCTACAGACATCTTTTTGACTTGGACAGGTTCCAATGTGAGCTGTTCTTAGGGTTATACTCCAGCCACCTGAATTTACATATCAGTAGCTGAAATTGGTGGCCAACCCTCTCTTCCTCCCCTGTTTTTGGGAAATGGAGCTTCCTGCCACAGAATAGCTCGTGAGGTGGCTTGTGCTGCCAAAGTAGGATGATCACAGGCCTCTGCAGCATGGTGGTTAGTTTCCCAGAAAGGCTGGTGTAGCCGCCCGTAGTTTCCTCCCTCCCCGAGGTGGGCCTGGGGCTTAGGCTAGAGTGGCAATCTGATCTAGATGGAAAGAAACTGGTTCCTATCAACACTGTGATTTTCATTCAGCCCCGCTTCCCTCATGTCACGTGCAGAGTTAAGTTGGAGGCTACTGGCCTCTTTCTGACTTTGAGAGGTTAAAACTTTAGCTGTTGTTAAGATTATACTTTAGCCACCTGAATTTACTAATCAGTGGTTGAAGTTGGTGCTCAACTATCTCTTCCTCTCGCGTTTCTGGGAAGTGGAGCTTCCACTTGCCTCCATGGAACATCTCCTGAGCTGGTTTGTGCCTCCAGTGGAGGATGAGCATCAGCCTTCTTAGCCTGGAGTGCTCTACTTATGAATCTTCTTTGCAGATGGGCAGTCTCCTCCTTCCATTCTTTCAAGAATGTTGCAGGATGCACTTCTGGTCTCCTGGAGCCCCCAAATAAGTGCTTTAGATAGCTCTGAGTGATTACTAACTGCCCTGTAGCAGGAGCTGGTTCTAGGAGCTCCTTCCTCTGCTGGTTGTCCCAGTTCCCCATCTTTTTAATTCCTTAGGGTCCACATGATCCAGGACCCCTTCTCAGAAATATCGGTACACACACACACCCACAAAAAACTTGATTACCTATATGGCGCTGTTGTTTACATTGTTAATTGTTCCCTTCTTGTTACATATGGCCACCTGACTTTTACCTTTCTGGGAATTCAATTTCGTTTCAGCTTCTATCATCTCAAGTGTGATTGTGTTAGACACTGTAGAGGTTTACAAGAATGTTGAAGACTCCAAAATAAAGCATTTCTGAATACCTGGGTGAAATTAGTGCCCTTGAATCCCTTGAAAGAACAAGATGAGTGGTGTGAAATCTATGATTATAGAGTAGATGGCAGAGGAGATTACAAATAATGGATCATTCACATTATCTCAATTGTCATGAACTTTTGACTTTCCAGATGTGGTCAGAAAAAAGCTTCAATCTAAGGCAGTTATTGCTTTAGTTGGTGAGAAAGAACTACTTTTTATGGTAAGAAGGCTCAGAGGAAATTGAGCTCAAAATTCTCAAACTTGTCTTTTTTTACCCAAATATCCCTTTCCTATATTTCAGGATTTCACTTCTTTCTAGTTGATATTCTTAACTTTCCATTAAATGTCTACCAAAGGCCAAATATGTATTTGGACTGCAATTCAATTCTGCAGCCCTAACAATCAAGCATGGCCTTAGTCCTCAACAATATCTGCTCTAGGGACATAAGAAATGAAGGACTCCTAAGATACACTTTAGGGTTACTGGTTGCCTGGATGGTTTCAGGTGAATATACACTGATTTCAATATCAGCATACTCAATGGCCTATGCAGATTTATAATTTCTATTTTCAGGCCACTGTGCTATAGTAATTTGATTTTTCAATACTTTCATCATTTGAACTTCATTCCATGACACCATGATAGCCCTGTATATCATAGGTTACCAGAGCTTCATTTCTCACCAGGAAGGGATTCATCTATCTATTTATCAAATAGGTGAGCATTTCTGATCCATCTTACTATTTGTCTCCTGGTGCTACCTCTAGTACCAGTATGAGATATCAACCCAACAAATAGCAGATGTCCCACATAAGGTGTGTAATATTAAAAGGGTTTAATAAAGCAACTTTTGCAAAGGAATGAGTATGTTATAAGGGAATCCATGGAATACTGTAATAAACCAAGGACCAGTCAGATTTAAAGAGGTGTCTAGATAAGGGATGAGAAAGGATTTGGAGGTGCAAATGGAAAATATCCAATACAAGATAGACAATGAGAAATTATGTACAAATATGTAGCACATATTTTATTGGTTTAGTTTACACATATCTTTAGTTTAACTTCTTCATAAACTTAAATGGAATATGAAAGAAAATACTGACTGATTAGAATTTTCCGAGGGTACAATGAATTAGAAAATACTATTTTCCACCTTGTTAAATAAGAACCGATTTTTTAACATCCAATTTTTTAATTATCTTGTTTGTCATTGCCCAAACTATGGAATCCTGAGGGGTTGTAGAAATCTACAACCCTTATGATCTAAAAACTGACAAATGATTCTGTGACCAGCAGATTTCATCATTCCAGTTGATGGTGTGACTCATAATTTTAGGTATGTTGTCTTCTTCAGATGTTAGATGTGTAGATGAAAAAGTCTATTTGTTGCTGACAACCTTCCAATAGAGATTTACATGCTAAGTTATGTCAAGAGGTTAAAAAAGAGGGCCACTTTGCAAATATCTTTACCAGAATACTAGAACAGTTTCTGAGAAAGCTAAGAGAACAAAAAGGGATGTACAATTTCTCATGTTTGGCAAAAATGAGCAATTAATAAATACCGAAGAAAAAGGGAGAAAAATTAAAGAAGAGAAAAAAAGCAAGCATCAAGAACTACTTAAGGAAGGACATGACTCTTGTGAATATTTCAGGAGCAACTGAGGCAGCAACGTAGGTAGGAAAGACTATGAGACTAAAGAACTAAAAGACATCAAGAAATGCTTAATATTTTCATTTTGACTTTTTTGAGAAAGCAGGAAGACACGTGATATAAGACTTCCAGACAAAGCGGGAATTCAAAGGGATAATCTAGGCTGCTTTGCATACATTGTCAGGTTATCAGAGAATTCTGGTTCTGAGTGACAAAGAACTCTGCTATTCCAGCACTTCTCTCAGCTTAGGTACATAAGTAGATTTCAGAAGAAGCAACAAGATGTTTGTTCTGTTTTGTATTTGCATCCAAGGTGAGGGATGAAATTTTCTTTTTGCATTATAAGTGAGTGATGAGATATTTTTCCCTAATGAGGGAAGTCATATGCCTTTCCTAGGACCCTGAAAACATCCTGAAACCCAATGGAAGTTAATTATCATTTCCTAAGTAATGGTGCTCAGAGCCGAGAATTTAAGAGCGTAGGTAATCAAATGGAGAGACCATAACCCTGGGCTCCATGATGGATGATGAGGTCATTGAAAGGACTCTAGGCCAAATGATAGTTGTGATGGGGTAGAGAGATGAAAGACCAGAATGGAGAAGAACATACATATCAAGTAGATAGAGGAGTAGCAGAAGTTACAAATTACACTCATTGTAAATTTGTATAAAAAAAGTAATACCATTGTTGCTACTATGGTCTAATATTATGAATCATAAATGATAGAAGTTTATATTTCACACAAGGAACTAAGAACATCATATGCAAATTTTCATTTAAGTTTCCTACACTAATAAAAAGAAATTATTATTATTCCCATAAATAGATGGGATAACTGAAACTTACAGAAATTGTAAAAAGTTTTCCAGGATCAGAGCAGTAGAAATTTTTGGCAACAGAATTCAAATTGAGATCTGTTGAAGTTCAACTTAATAAATGTGTAATTTTGGGCAATATATTTCATATTTGTTAGCTCCTTGATTATTCACTGCATTGCAACATAGGCAAGACAGTCGAAATAAATAATAGCCATATAAATATAAAAATAATAATACTATGATACTTATTTCAGAATTTCTCATTCATGCTCTATATACAAACTGCAATCTAGAGCACTTGGCTGCTTGAAGGAAAGCTAGTTCCTGGGCCCAACCCACAACATGGTAATTTATAATGGTTGGGTTGGGAAACAGGTGATTCTAATATGTCCTGAATTAAAGGACTACTTTTAACTTGTGTGTTTACCACATTCCAGGCACTGGTGTCAGCCCTTGCACAGGTTTCCTCCATTAATCTTTAAACAACCCTATGGAGAGAGAAATATTCCGTTTCACATATAAAGAAACTCACTAGTGCTTTCTTTAACTCTGCACATCCTGCAAACAATGTAGACAGTACTTTCCTGGAGGTCAAATACTCCTTGTATATTACCCCAGCTATCTCCAGTTTGAGCAATTATCTCTGATTTCTAAGACATATGTCGTTACATATCCATCAAGATATGTAACGATAGACTAGCAGTTCCTATATGAAAACCACCTTCGTTATAAACTCACTCTATATGAGAAAACAACCAACCTGTTATTTGGTCAGGCTGACTATTTTGTGGGTAGGTTTGTTTGTTCCATTCTATACCTGTCTGTGAAGAGCACAAATAGCCAGAGATTACTTTTGCTAGGAACACAACTAGTATGAAAACTAAAAGAATATTTTAATTTGTCTGAAATTTTACAAATAAATACTATTGTAGGAAAATTATATATGCACAAAGTATATTTTTGTTTTTTTTTTAAAACAAATCAATTTTATTGATACATATTGATACACATTGATCAGTGTACAATCAATGGTTTTAGTATAATCATATAGTTGTGCATTCATCACTTCAATCATTATTAAAGCTTTCTCATAATTTCAATAATAATAACAATAATAAACACAAAACAGAAAAACAAACCAGAAAAGTCTTCACCTCTCAAACACTCTGTTTCCCCTGTTGTACATTCCTGCTATTTCTGGCTTTTCTTGCCCAAAATATTTATTTGTTTATTAAACACTTTTCCCTGCAAAAAGTTGTCAGGATGCTTGAAGAAGTGGTAGTCAGTTGGTGAGAGGTCAGGCGAATATAGAGGGTGAGGCAAACTTCATTGCTCAATTCGTTCAACTTTTGAAGCATTGGTTGTGCAACATGAGGTTGTGTTGTCATGGAGAATTGGGCCCTTTCTGTTGACCAATGCCAATGGCAGGCATTGCAGTTTTTTATGCATCTCGTCAATTTGCTGAGCATGCTTCTCAGATGTAGCGGTTTTGCTGGGATTCAGAAAGCTATAGTGGATCAGACCAGCAGCAGACCACGAAACAGTGACCGTGACCTTCTTTTGGTGTAAGTTTGGCTTTGGAAAGTGCTTTGAAGCTTCTTCTCAGTTCAAATTCTGAGCTGGTCATTGCCAGTTGTCGTATAAAATCCACTTTTCATCGCACATCACAATCCCATCGAGAAATGGTTCCTTTTGTTGCTCATGAGGCATCCACTTATCAAGCTTTTTCACCTTTCCAATTTGCTTCAAATGCCAAATGACCAAAGAATGTTTGACATTGCGGTCTTCGGCAACTTCTCATGTATTTGTAAGAGGATCAGCTTCGATGATTGCTCTCATTGGTCATTGTCAGCTTCCGATGGCTGGCCACTATGACCCTCATCTTCAAGGCTTTCAACTCCTTTGCAAATCGTGAACCACCACTGCACTGAACTTTTGTTAGCATTACCTGGCCAAATGCATTGTTGCTGTTGCAGTTGTCTCCACTGCTTTACAACCCATTTTGAACTCCAATAAGAAAATTGCTCAAATTTGCTTTTTGTCTAACATCATTTCCATAGTCCAAAATAAATATAAAATAAACAGCAAGTAATAAGTCATTAGTAAAAAAGTATAAAGTGAGAAGTGCACATTATAATGATGTATAATGTGGGGGCAGATGTGGCTCACATGGTTGGGCATCTTTCTCCCATATGCAGGGACCTGGGTTCTATCCCCGGGACCTCCCAGTAAACTTAAGAAAAAGTATAGATGATGAGTGGGCTGCCAGGCCCTCTGAGAGGCTGTGCCACTAGGCCCCATGCATGGATGCACCGTCAGACCCAATGAGGGGGTGCACTGTCAGGCCCCGTGCACAGGTGCACCATCAGGCCCTGCTAGCAGGTGAACTGCCAGGTTCCGCTTCCAGGCCCCACATGTCGGTGTGCTGTTAGGACCTGCAATTGGGTGTGCCACTGGGCCCTGCCCTTAGGCCCCATGCACAGGTGTGCCTTCAGGCCCCAATAGCAGGTATGCCACCAGGCCTGGTCATGGGTCCCCTGCACACAGCCAGATGATGATGTAACAGGAGAGTGACACAAAGGAGAGCCAAGACAAGATGCGCCAAAAAAACAGGAAGCAAGATGGCACAGATGACAGAATACCTCTCTCCCACATCCGAGGGTCCCAGGATTGAATCCTGGTGAAGACAGGAGGAGAATGATGAGAAGAGAGGGCAGGAAATGGACACAGAATATTGGCCAGTGAATGGCCACAAAAACAACAGAACCGGGGAGTGGGGGCTGGAAGGGGAGGTTAAAAATGTATAAAAAGTAAAAATAAATAAATCTTTTTGAAAAATGGTGTATAACATAACCATATTTATTTAAGAAATTATTCCAATATCAAATGGCAAATTTCCACAATGCAAAACTGCAATTACTTTTTCACCAACCTAATAACTTGCTACTTTACTCTTGCAGCTTTCAAAACTCTCTCTTTATCATTGGCATTAGATAATTTGATTGATATGTATCTGGGCATTGTGCTCTTTAAATTTACAGTTTGGTGTTCATTTGGGTTTCTTAAATGTGCATATTACTGTGTTTCACTAAATTTGGGAGTTATCTGCCATTATTTCTTTGAATATTCCTTTTGATCCTTTCTCTCTTTCTTCTCCTTCTGGGACTCCCATATACTGGCAAGATTGATGGTGCCCTACAGATCTCTTAGGCTTTGTTTATTCTTTTAAATTATTTTATCTTTCTGCTCCTCAGTCTCAATCATTCCAGATGTCCTGTCTTAAAGTTCATTGAGTCTTTCTTCTCCTACTTAAATATGCTATTGAAACCATGTAAGGATTTTTCCATTTCAGATATTATGCTCCTCAACTCCTGTATTTGAAGAAATTCACATATTGTTCATTCATTGTTTTCCTCATATCCTTTAGTTCTTCTTCCATGTTTAACATTATCTCTTTGAGCCTATTGAGGATCATTGTTTTCAAGTCTCTATCAGATAAGTATAAAGTTTGATCCTCTTCATTGGTGGTTTCTGGATTATTATCTTGATCCTTTGAATGGGCCATAGTTTCCTGTTTCTTTGTTTTTCTTGTAATCTTTTGTTGAACACTGTACATTTTAATATTTTAAAGTTTTAACTCTGGAATTTATTCCCTGGGCTGCTCCTTAAGTTTGTATACATTTAGTGATATAACAGACTTTTTTGAAAGCCAGGAGCTAATCTAAACAAACAAACTAAGGCAAAAACCACTTTTTACTCTCTTTGCAAATAGACTGTGCTTTGGCTGTGGGTCTCCTTTGGAGTTTTACTCTCCTATCAAACAGACAACCCTGAAGCAAATGGAAAGTGCAAGTTCCTCTCTGCCTTATCTGAGCCTGCCTGGAGCCAGGGTGGGGGAATCTGATTCTTTTCTTGAGCCTGTGGTTGCTAGAGGCCCTGGAATTACAGTCCACTGGAATTTGAATGAATTGGCCCACTGTCTTCTTTGGAACAGAACTCCTCACCATTCTGGTGCTATTTGGAGTCACTCAATGCAAGTAATCTTTTGGCCTAAGCCATTCAACTTGTTTCTCACACTGTTTCAGCTATCTAAAAGGGGATTCTTTGCTCTCAGGACAAACTCTGGAAGAGTGAGCCCAAGCACTTTGCCAGGCTTAGTCTCTCAGACTTCCTCTTTATATATTGACACTGATTTACATGCACCCTACTAAGCAGACAGGGTCCACTCTGCTCCCTTTGGAACTGGGCCAGTTACCCCTAATGGGAGTGTAATCTGTCTCTACCCTGCTTTGTGGAGAAGGTGAGGGAGAGGGCGTAAGTCTGCAAGGAACTTCTATTGCTTTTGAAGCTGTGTTTTCTTAATTTAACACTTTCCTGCATAATGTAGCCCTTTAACTATTTTCTATATTTTTGAGAAATGTTACCCTCCTTTATATTTTTCTGCCACCTTTGCCCCAGAAGGGTTGGAAGAGTGGTCAACCTCAGAGTGGGCTCCCAGTGATCTGAACTAAATGATCAAAAAATGTAGACATTTCGGATCAGTCCAAACATTCTCAGAGTTTGGAGGACTAGTATTTTAGGTCCCATCCTGGTACTGAGCTAGGAACTGGAGCTCCAGTCAATACTGCTACTGGCCATAAGGTTAGGATGAAGGGAGTGGTAAGCACTGCAGAGAAGATAAACCTCACCAATCTTTATCACAATTTACCAACATTTTCCTTCCACTCCTCCCTGGATGCTACATAGTATTTCCCTAGATGCTAGAATTTCAAAGTGGTTGATCCATAGAGTTTATTTAAGAAATGTAAGATTTCTATAATGTTAAAAAATAAGTCAATATAATTCACCAATAAACAAAAGGAAAGAACAATCTACATAGTCATCTCGGTGGAAGTAGAAAACTTTGGAAAACTTCAAAATCAATAATGATAAACTTGCAACAATTTAATAATAGAAATTAAACATCTTTAATCTGATAATAAGTGCCAAGAAGAAGCTTACAGTGAATTAATGGTAAAACATTGCACAATTTCCTACCAAGAACAGAAAAAAAAGATAGTGATGTTTTCTTTCCAGAATTCTACTCAATCTTATATGGCAAGTACTATACAGTGCCTTAAAAAGAAAGAAAAATGCAAAGAGTTTGGAAAAGAAGAATTAAACTATGTTTATTTGCAAATTATATGGTTGTGTATGCAGAAAAATCACTATTAGAACTAATAAGTGAATTTAACTACATTGTTAAATAATAAATAATATTTTCTATATAAACAATGAAAACATTGGAAAATGAAA
>JAQZBX010082852.1:0-13463 GCA_029593785.1 Cabassous unicinctus
CCCAAGTTCCTTTATTTAGAGGGACTTCAGCCATTTGGATTTAGGCCCATGCTGATTCCATTTGAAGTCATCAAAATTCGATATTTTTCCTATTTTTTAAAATAGGATTTTTAAAGATGCTACTTACAAATGAGTCCTCACCTTAACTAATAATAGGACCTTCAAAATGTCCTATTAGTAAATGGGGTCACACCATAAGATTGCTAATCCTTTTCTGCAGTACGTGATTCAATCCCCAAAAGACACTTGTACCAGGAAAATGCAGTCAATCAAAATGGCTTATACTCTTCAGGTGACCCAAGGCTTTTTGGGTAAATGGATTTCAAACCTGTCTAATTTGATTTTTTCCCCTGTTTTAAAACCACAGATTCCCAGGTTCCACCCATACTTCTCAAAGCAGCTCCTTGACAACTTGAGCCCTTACACCTGTCATTTTAAACAGGCTCCCCAGGCCACAGGGGCAGTGTTCTAGGGGACCAGGGAACTGACCAGGACACCTCCATTAGGATATACAAGGCCTTGTTTCCTTCTGGCCTCAGCTCTCTTCTCCAGCCCTGCAAAGGCAGATGGTGGGAAAGGGCAGCTGATATGTGATTATGGGGAAGATTAGGAGGAGGACAGTGGAGGAAGGAGAGGCTCCCAAGCCATTGGACAAGAGTAAGAAAGGGATGGAAATGGAAATTCTGGATTATGTGTGACAGGTCTCTGGGCTCAAAGCTGGGGTCTCCACAACCAGGAGAGGTTCATGCCTGTATCTAATGAAGATCTCATGGCAAGCCATGCCACTCTGTGTCAGCCCAGTAGCCCCAGTGGCCCTCCCACTCTGAATAGCTGTGATCCCAGCCATGGGTGCAGCTGAGTCTGGTCCTGGCTGTGACATGACACTACATGCTGCCCTCCAGCCCTGGGTGGATAGGGACATTCCTTGAAGGAATGATGCCCTTGCTTAGTGCATCCAAAAACCAGGCCACTGTTCTGCAGGCAGAGCCAGTTCCCACCACCACTCTGCCTGAGAAGAGGGAAAGTTCAAGTTCATGCAGCTAGGAAAGGGGCTGGTCTAGGTTTAGATCTCCTGATTCATGTGGCAGGGATGGTATGAGTGAGTAGTCCATGGTCCTAGATGGTCAAAGACTGACCTTGGTTTGAATACCATATATTTGGGGTTACTTTGGCAAAGACCAAAGCAGGAATATTCCTCCTTTAGTCAATTTTCCCAAAAATCTTGCTGTCTCAATGGGGATGTTGGTGCCAGAGGAGATTTTTCTGTTGTCTTGGGGCATAAGGCTCTTATACCATCATTTGACTGTCCATATATTATTTCAATGCTTATAATTAGAAATGATTCAATAGTTGAGAACAGGCCTGATGCTCTCCTCTTCAGTTGAGCAGGGTGAGAGCAGCAAGAAGTTACCCAAGGCCCTGATCCCAAGGAAACAGCAGCCCTTGACTTCATCCCTCACTTTCCAACTAGAGAAGTTTCTGAAGTTGGAGGAGGAGGAAAGTACCACCTACTTGTGGGAGAAGCCCTGACCCAGGAATCCTCCCAGATTACAATCCACCAGGCAAGTGCTCTGAGGCTGCCCTTGGCCCCTGGCCCTAAGATAACCTCTGGATGTTTCTGCCTATGTAGGAAACCCTATGGGAGGTGTTGAGCCCTGGCTGGGAGGCTGTAACCCTACTTATCTTCTGGATGTTGCCCACCCCTGAGCCCTGGGCCAGTCCCTCCCTCTATCTGCGTCTCAGTTTTCAAAGTTTATACTAAGTAGTTGGACATGGAAGTGTGTAAGAGTGTTCTCAGAGGACATGATAGATTGTCTCTATAGGGTTGGCTGGGTATTGGCGTGGGACTGGTATCCTATCACTCCCACCCTAGGTGATGCAGGACAGGGCACTCATCCAGGAAACTACCTTCAATCTCAGGCTTGGCCACTCCTCCCTGTCCAGGGATATTCTTCAGTCCTCACAACAGGTGACCTGCTGCTGGGCTCTAGGCAGGGCCTCCACTTCCACCACCCATCCCGAGGTAGGAGCTTATTGCACCTGGCCACTGCCTGGTGCTGCCACCACAGATGCAGCTCCCATCATTAGCATTAGCACAGCACCACGCTGCTGAATGTTCCTGCCTTGCTGCTAGGTTCCACTCATGTTCTGGTGCCCAGGTCAGAAAGGGCAGGGAGGGTCTCTGGCAAGTTCAAACCCCACCCAGATACCAAGCAGGTGTGAGCAGTGGGCTCCAGAGCACTGTTCCTGCTGCAGGATCCAGAAATGCATGCACCTGAGGCCTATTGCTACCTAGGTCAACATGGTGGACTATACACACAGGGCAGTTGTGCCTGGTGGTAGCTGCATGGCACACGGAGATGCATGTGAACTTGACTCACCACGCACACATGTGCAATGCATTCACAGCTCTGCTGGCAGGAATCATCTAACACCACATGCCACCAGCCCTCCCTGTGCCTCCTCCACTCCTTGGAACTTGGGGGCACCTAGAACACAGCCTTGGGGGACATTCTGGTGCTGGCCTTGGTGGGCATGGTGAGCCTTGAATAGTGGGGTTGAAGGGTGGGGTGGCTACCCCATAACTTGCCACCTCTCCAACTTCCAAGTCCCCACAGAGAACATCCAGCAGCAGGGAGGACAAGGAGGCAGGCAGGTGTGTCTGGGCAGAGGAGAAGGAAAGGCAACCCTCCCCTGCAACCCCTGCACTCTGTGCACTGGGCACTCTGCTGGGTGCTGCCAATTAGCTGTATCCAATTTGTTCCAGCAGTCTGAGAAGTCATTCAGCATCACCCCATTTCACCGAGATGGAAACCAGGGCTCAGTGTGATGAGGCCACTGGCTCTAATCACTGGGCTGGTGAGGTGCCATGCTATAATAGGTACAGGCAGACTGGAGCAGCTGATATGGAAATCACCAGGTGTTCCTGGGGACAGAAGGGAGGACAGGATCCCAATGAGGACAGGGTGGACTTGCTGGTTTGGACAGGGGCAATGGCTGGGTTTTGCTCAGGAGGGGCCCAGTCCTGCCCTCCAAACCCATCCATGCCCTGACCTTTTCTTGAAGTAGGTTCAAACCACCCCTCCTCCTGCAAATTGACCTTGATGTCACCCCCGACACTTTACATTTTGAAGGGTCTCCCTGGTCTCTGTGAATCAGGCTTTCCCCATAAGTCTAGAAGAAAGATGCAGCCAGGGAGTGTCCTGCCCATGTGGGCCTCTCATTACCATCACACACACATCCACAGGGAGTATCAAACGTGCTCACATTCATCCACTTGTCAAAGTTGATCAGTCTCCCCTTAGTAGGAGAAAATGCCCCACAGAAAGGGTCCCCTAGGCTCTTACCAGCCATCCTCATTCCCTCTTGCCGCACTACCATCACTGCCCACCAGGGAGCAGGGCAGCACACATACCAGAACTTGGACTTGAGCAGGGTTCAGGGCCCCAGAGGAGGGGAACCTGGGACAAAGGCTGAGGGACCTCCCAACCTAACCCTCTCTGATGACAGATAGAGAGACTGTAGGCCATGCAGACTACTCAGTCTCTCATGGGCTACCTGACCTAGAAGGGGCCCTACTTCACTCTCCCCTCATGGTCTTGCCTGAGGAGAAACTGCACCTAGTTCAGACAACACCTCAGGCACTTTAGCAGTCAGGCAACTTTGCTGCTTCAGCAGAAGGAGACCGGAATGGGAGGCTTATTCCCAGCCTCTGATTACTAGTCTGTAGGAAGGCCATCGCACCCCAGCCCCCAGGGTTGCTGTGGGGCTCTCAGGAGACATGGTGCCCATTGCTGAGAGATCTGGGCTCAGGAAGGGACCACTCCTCCCGAAGCTCAGGCTGCTCAAGAAACCATGGAAGCATTACCTTAAATCATCCTGTCCAGGCACATTATAACAACCCGATCCCAAAAACACACTCAACTCTTTCTCCAGTGTTTCAAAAGACAAAAAAATGAGCACACATTGTTTAAATGACATGACCAAGATCTCTTTGTTAATGAAAGGAATGAAAAAGAAAACTTGATCCTATTCACATCTCATAAAACTGTACCCCATATTCTACTTTTTACCTTGATCAGAGATATGGGCCTTGTTTGCCTTTGCTTCAAAATTATTACAATATTACTCTCAACTATAGTCTATAAGTTACTGTAGTTGTATTTTTCCCCATGTATCAATAAATTCTTTTTTTAAAATCCATTTCAGGTTATTTGCATGTTAAGAATGTTCATTTACATAATGTTAAGAAATTTATTTCTTGGATAGTTTTAAATATTTTCTTCCCCATTAAGTTTTTTTTTAATTATTATTTTAAAGAAGCTTTAGATTACATACATATTACATAAAGAATATAGGGGATTCCCATATGTCCCACCCCCTACCCCTCCCACACTTTACCCCATTAACAACATTTTTCATTAGTGTGGTACATTTGTTACAATTGATGAACACATATTGAAGCATTGTTACTAACCATAGACTATAGTTTACATTATACTTTACACTCTGCCCCACACAATTTTATAGGTTATGACAAAATGTTTAAGGCCCTGTATCTGTCTTTGCAATGTCATGCAGAACAATTCCATTGTCCCAAAAACATCCCATATTACACCTATTATTCCCTCTACCTCCCCCCAGAACCTCTGGTGGCCATTGCCTTTATATTGATGATAAAAGTTCTTCCACAGCTAGAATAATAAGGCAATAATAGAATAATAGTGTCTCCTTTAGTCCATTGTTCTTTCCCCATTTTTGAGGATTTGGGTATGATGATGTCCACTCTGTTTCTTTTATTAAAAAGCAACAATTTATTGAAGTATATCATTACATGAACATACATAATGATAAATGTTCAGTAAACATTGTGAACTTACAAAACAAACATGCATAACATCATACAGGGCTCCCACACATCATGCCACCACAAACACTTTGCATGGTTATGAAACATTTGTTATCAAATTATTAAAGAGCATCATCAAAGTATTACTACTACCTATAGTCTGTATCTTACTCCCCAATACAGTTTTTTAAGGATTTTCAAATTTATTTTCTTTTACCCATGTTTACCACCCCCCTGCGTTTCTGCTGTTTTTATGTCCATTTGCTGGGCAACTCTCCATGTCCATTTCCTGCCTTCTCTCCTCATCCTTCTCCTCCTGTCTTCAGTGGGACTTGATTCTTGGAAACTTTGATGTGGGAGAGAGGCAGACTACAGCCTGTGCCACCTTATTGCCTGGTTTTTGGTGCTCACTATAGTCTTCTTTGTTGTTGTTTGGGTTTTTTTTGCAGGCAGGAAGTTTACTGGGATGCTCTTCCAAAGGAGGGTGTCTGAAGAGTAGACTTCAGCTCCCCCACCAGCATGGTGCTGGTCTGAAGAGAGACTTCAGCCCCTGCTCAATATATTCTTAACACCTTGTAATAGAAGAACATTCTCGTATTTATATTATTAACCACAATTCTCATCCACCATGAAAATCATTATATTACGCAGTCCCTATGTTATCCTCTAGCAGTCTTTCAGTTAACATTAACCTCTGTAGACTATGCTTTTCAGCCACAATAACATTTATTCCACATAGTTACAATCCACCTTATTCAACCTTCTACATACATTCAGCATCAGTTCCCGCTTGCAACCCACATTCTGTCTTCTAATAATGTATACTCTGTAGTTGAGCTCCGTAAGTTTACTCGTTGTATTTACAGATTTCTGTGTTAAAGATCACTCTGATTGCAGTGCAATGTGTAGATCAGGTTGGAAGTGGGCAAGAGAGGATGCAGGAAGTCCATTCAACAGACTGTGGCAGGGTCCGGGCAGGAGGCTATCTATCTCCTCCTAAATGATGGGGTCAATTTGAGATGGTCCAATGATGAGAACAATAGGATTGGTGAGGAGAGTAGGGAGTGGGGAAGTCAGGGGTGATCCTAGGGTTTCTGACTTGCATAACTGGAAGGATGGTGGGGCCGGTCATTCATAAACTGAGAAAGCCAGAGGAGTGGGGGTGGCATGGATGGAGGAACAAAGCAGGGAGGAAAATGATGAGTTCCTTTTCAGACATATTGAAGCCTTCACACATGAAGAAGAATTGTCACCTCTGTAGTTGGACATGCAGTTCTGGAGTTCACGAGCAAGGCCTGGGCGAGAGATTTAAGAGAATGAGTCTTCTGCAGATAGGTGGTCATTAAGAGCCCATGAAGGGCTGAAGTCACCTAGGAAGAGGGAGTAAAGGAGGGGTCTGAGGTAGTGGGTGCCAGGTCTGGCTGAGAAGCAACTGCAGGTTGGAGATGCTGCATTCCTGCTGATTCCAGGCTGCCCTGGCTGTTAACCCTCTCCAGCAGCACTGCAGCTCATGTGCCAGGTGCGTGGTAGCTGAAGAAGGCAAGACTCATGTGGATGAGATAGCTGTCTGCACATCTCAAAAGGGAGAGATGGAAAGAACAAGGGAAGAGCAAGCCTTACTGAGCACTGCAAATGCCAGGCACTGCCACATAATCCTCAACCTTCTCCAGTCTGGATTTTGCCACTAACTTCCCCTGAAATCATTATTGTGGGGTGATTGTTACCTCCTTATTACTAGACCCAGTAGAGGCATTCCAGTGCTCTTCTTACTGTTACGCTGCCCACATGTGAAATGACTGACAGTGTTCTCCATTTCCTGCTTCATATCACCCCCATATCCAGGTTTTCTCCTACCTCACTGGCTTCTCTGCCTCAGGCTTTTGGGTGGGATTTTCTTTCTTCATTTATTCTCCATGTTGATGTCCCAATCTGTCCCCAGCTCACAGCCCTTCTCACTGTACTTAATTTTTGGATTTGATCTCTCTCCTGACATCCTACCTCCAGATCTCACACTTGACTCTCAGGCCCAGGCTTCTCTCCTGAGCTCTGGTTGCCTCCTTGAAGCCTTTGCCTGGAGGATGCACAGGCTCTTTAATTCCATATGACTACCTGGTCATCTCTCACACAAATGCTTCTCTTGTGCCCCCATGTCAATGTGTGTCACCCCTAAATTGCCAGCTGGCCAAGCAAGAAAGCTGGGCATATCCTCTTTTTCTCCTCTGTATTTTTACCCCCACATCCAGTCAGTCATCATTCCTGCACATGTCACCATCTGAACAAGTCCCTGGTCCATCTTACTCACTCCATGCCCGCAACCCCTTCTCAGTATGGGCCTAACCCTCTCTCCCATGGACCTCTGCACTAGCCTCCTAGCTGCTCCCCCTAACTCCACTCTTGCCCACTCAGTTCCATACACACCAGACACCAGAATGCTCTCATAACATGCAGAGCTCAATAGGTAGCCATGACTCACTTTCCACAATTCAGTGGAATTGCCTCTGTCAATTAGAGGAAAAAGTAGAAGCTCATAATAGCTTAAAGCCACTGCCTGCATTTCAATCTCATCTTCTCCTGTCCCTCTTTTTCATGCTACCCTTTAATAATATATATGGCTCCTAGTTCCCCTCCCCCCACACATTGTTTTCTTAACCGTGTTTTTCCAAATGCTATTCTCTATGTCTACAATACACTTCCTTGTCCAGGCTCACTCATCCTCTTTCTTCAAGTATATCAGGCATTCCCCTCATTTGGGGAGCCATCTGACATTTTGTTTTCCATCATACAAAGGGTGGATCAGATGTCCTTTTCACAAATTCCCATCCTACTCACTGCTTCTCCATCATACCCTGACATAATGACCTTGATTTGTCTGTACACTTCTTTGTAACTATTTGGAATTTATCTCTATCTTCACAAAATGCCTGGCAGATAGAAAGTACTCAGTAAATATATGTTGAATGAATGAAATTTGCTACAATTCTCTTGCTAGGGAATACTTAATCAGCTCATTCAGAGGATGAATTTTATTCTGAAAGACAGGTCACCTGCACTTTCCCTTGAAAATTCTACTTCTGAATGCTTGAGAACATGACCAAATCCACAGATAAAAAGCAAAGTAGGGCTTTTGAAATGACAGTTAGTACCTCCTTTTTACAAATAAGGAAATGGAGGTTCAGAGGAGTTAAGTACCCTTCCAAGACAGTACATGATAGAGACTAGATTTGAACCCACAACACAAAGGGAAGCTCAGAATAAAGCATTCTGGGAGCTCAAGAGTGTACCCAGCCAACTATATTTCTCTGGGCTATGAGGAGATGAAGACATACTGTGTGCCCTGCTCCCCCACCTTCTCTTCCTAAGGATGTGCTTCTCCACAGACCTCTCATCTTCTCCTTCAGTAGCTTTTCAATATCTTGGCCCTGTCCTGCCTCCAAAGGCAAGAGTGCCATAGGCAGGGCAATGACACTTTTCACCTCCTGGGGAACCACTTTGGAGTCATCAAGTGAGTTGCTCCTGGGTCTACTCTAACTACTTGCAGTACCTTGTGGTTGGGTCAACATCAGCTGTAAGGCCAGGATGGTTCCCAGGACCCTCCTCCCCACCTACCTCTACCCCCCCATGCATGGTCCTGCCCCTTCCTGCCCCATTTCAACCAAAGCTCTGAGAGTTCAGAGTTGGCTTCATGTGAATGTACCCTCTGCATCCAGGCCTGCTCAGAAATACTCAAAACACCTCATGGGACTCAGGCCATTTTATCAAAGCTTTTCTACACTCAGGATGATGGCTGCCTTTGGAGGCAGGAGGGAGAGAGCTCCCAGTCAATGGAGACACCATGGCTGGGACACCACATTATTGGAATGGTGCCATGAGCATGTAGCAGGAGTTCCAGCTGGACTGGGGGAGCTTCTCATATCCTCCTAGTTTTGCTATTCTGAGTCTCTGCATTCCCTTCTAGACCTTACCACATTTTTCCATGAGTTCTAATTGTACATATCTGTGACTCATCACCTAATAATAATAAGAATATTAATAATAAATCATCTAATTTTGTTTGCATACCCTCTGTGAACTAGGCACTCACTCACAATCCTCTTGCCAGCCTAACTTTATGGAGGTAATGGATGAGCAAACTCCGGCTGAGAGGGGTTAAGTGACTTGCCCAGAGCCCCACAACGTTTGAGGGAAAACAATGACCAGGGTCCCTCAGGGCTGGCTCGGTGAAGCAGCTGTATTCATTCTGGATATTAACCCCTGGTGGAGATAGAGCCCATCTGCCATGTCTAAGATGCATTGATGGGACACAGGGAAAGACTGGGCCTTGTGGCTAGGAATGTCTTCAGACCCTGTCTTGGGCATTTGGCTGGTAGGACCAGGACAGGACTTCCTAGGAAGTAGGAATTCCATATCAACCACATTAAACTGTTTTGAATTAGTAGGTAGTGGCACAATTGACTTGTTTCCTGGACATGTTCCCATTAAAACCCCTGCTTCTCTGAAACAATTTGGGCCACACTCTTCAACAAATAATAACCCCTCACAGGTGTGTGGCACCCAACAGTATATAAAGCAGCTCCTCATTTGTCATTCACAATGGCCCTGTGCTATGAGAAAAATAGGGGGTTCCATCTCTGGTTTAAAGATGGGGTAACTGAATGTCACAAAGCTCTTAAGTACTACAATGGGGACTTGATTAGAATTCAACATATTTCAGCAAAAGGCATTTCCTCAGATGCACATTGTGCACCTCATCTTTGTAAGGCCTCTGTTGCTGGCCCCCCAGTAATTTATCGAGTACTAAACAGGCAATCTCACAAGGGAGGTGTGCTGCAATGGGGACCTGAACTTAGTGCCAAGAGGGCACAGACAAGGGAGCATCTCAGGGTGGTGTGTGGGTGTTTAGAGATGCTCACCTGAAGAGGTGTTGCTGGAGCAGAGCCTTGAAGGTGAAGGAGAGTGAGCCAAAGGGCACAGGAAGGGGAGGCCGGGATTCCCTCCCAGGCCCTCCCTGCAAGGCCTGGCTCTCCCTATCCTCCACCATCCTGCTTTCTCTTTAAAGGCCCAGCTCAAGTCCTTGGCTTTGGGGAAGGCTTTTCTCTTCTCCCAAATGCAGCTGTTTATACCAAGGTAGTTAAACCATTTTCATTGCATGACACAGATATAAGCTCAAGCTTGCTTACATAAAGGAAAAAAGAATAAAAGATTTTTTTGTAAAATTACAGAGATCTCACAGAAACTGTCAGTGCAGCTGGGAACTGAAGATTTTGAAATGGACATCTAGGGGACATTGCATCTTTCTCCCTCCTTCTGCCTCTCTGTGTCTCTGGGACCCCCTCAGCACCATTTTTCCAGTTTCCACTGTCATGTGACTCTTCTATCTGATTGAGAATCCCTGCTTCACTCTGACTTTAGCTGGCTTCAAGCAATGACTCTGATCCCAACTTGGCATGACTTTCCAGAACAGAACTTTCTAAATGGTGCATGTCCTCTGGGACACAAACCCAAAATAGCAGAGCAAGTATGTGATTGGTCCTTCTCAAGTGGTGCTCACCCACAGTCCAACCAGAGGGGACTAGGAAAGAGTGACAACATTGTACCAGCAGAGCCACCAATACCCAGATCTTCATCAGTGACATTGGAAGAAAAATTCTGATAGATGGCATCTGGGTGCACAACAGGGAACCTCAAACCTGTCTAGGACATACTTCTTGCTCTGGGCTCTCAAGGCGTACTGCTTCTGCCTCCCATAGATGGAACTCATTCCATTTGCCTTATGTCATCTTTACCTCATGTCACTGCCTGTGCCACTACTAGACTTAGTGCTCATTGAGGATAAGCATTTTGCCTTCCACTTTTTGGTACTCTGAACCCATGCCTAGCCCCAGACCTGGTACAGAGGGCATCAGACTATGCCACATAAACCAAAATATTCAACACTCAACTATCCCTCTGCAGAGAGGGACAGCTACTTTGCAGATGAACTTTGATATATTTCTGTACATGTTTTAAGGTTTAATTAGAATCAAATGTAACATGATCCAAGATATATGGCCATTAAACAAGTTAACACTAGATACAAGTACTAGAAGTATAATATCCCAATTTGTATAATTTGATTGAACTTGTTAGATCAGATCAAGACCAAAGTCTTCAATTCTGACTGACACATTTTGAGAGGGTTCAAATCCCATCAATTCTTCCCTCCCATCTCTCACACTTATCCTTCCTTTTATCCTAGAACATCTGTCCTAATTCAGGTCCTTAATGCTTCATACCTAAGTCAAACCAAGAGTGTCCTAATGAGTCCTTTTGTTTCCAAGCCACCCTGCTTGCTGCTTCCAAATTCATCTTCCTAAAATATATTTTGTTCATATCATTCCCCATATCAAAGCCTTTATCTGTTTGGTTTTACCTTGCTTCTTTGCCCAACATTTAAGGTCTTTTACAAGCTGATCTCAAAGCACTTTCAACCTGATGTCTTACTGGTTCCTCAAACAAAATATGGACTCTAGTCAAACTGATCCCTGAATGCACCTCATTATTATTTCTTCCTCTGTGCCTTAGGTCACCATGCCTTTTGAGCCTATAACTCTTTGAGTCTGTTCTTCACTACTGATTTGAAGGCAACCTGTACATAAAGCAAGCCTCAGGCATTCTATTGGTCTCTCTCTAGTCCCTGTAAGTAAGGGACATCACTATCTTCTGGACTTCCATAGAATTCCCTATTGTGCCAATCATTTCACAATTAGCATACATAGAACTACACTGTACCAATAACTCTTTTTTTTATTTAAAAATTTTTTAAAAAGATACTTTGATTACATAAATGTTACACAAAAAATATAGGGATTTCCATATGCCCCACCTCCCACACCTCCCACAAAAACACCCTTCATCAGTGTGGCACATTAATTGCAATTGTGAAACACATCATAGTGTTTTGGCATTAATTATGGATCATAGTTCACATTGTAGACCACTCTTTCCCACACAGTTCCGCATGTTATATGATGATATAAAGTGGCCTATATCTGCCATTGCAATGTCACTCAGGACAATTCCCAAGTCCCCCTGTATTACAACTGCTTTCCCTCTCTGTGCCCAGAGCCTCCAGTGGCCACTGTCTCCACATCAATGTTGTAATTTCTTCTATTGCTTGAATCACAATATGTTTATAGCCAAATACCAGTAAGTCCACTCTAATCCACAGTCCTTCCCCCAATCCTGAGGAGTCTGGGATGGTGACATCCACTCAACCTCCAACTGAGAAGGGGTTTATGTTCCATGGAGAAGATGGATGGGATTATCCTGCCTGCAGCTGCAGACTCTCTCCATTCCCTGGAATGGCCATTGTCCATCATCATTTCCCACCAGTTGTCTTGGGTGAGTCCAATGAGCTGTAGAGTAGGAGATGCTGCTCCACTGAGGTTCTGGGCCAAGCTGGCACATGGATAGCCCAAAGATTCAAATCTCTGGACATACACCTACAAACTCCAGCACCAAGCCTAGGTTTGAATAGAAGGGACAGATGAGCCAAATGCAGGGAAGACATAGTTGAGTCCAACTCTGTCACTCTCTGGAGCAAAAACACCAAAGTAGGACCCACTGGCAAGGCACCAAACTCTGGAGCTATCTGCCCTGACATAGGACCTGGGTGTCTCCAGAACCCTCAGGAGCCCCACTATTTGGGGTGATATCCACTTTGGAATTCTATGAGATCCTACTGAGATGTGCATAAGCGTTACCTCTGGGATGATGTCCCAACTCATTTTGAAGTCTCAGCCATATAAACTCATTTGTCTTTACCTTCCCACCCCCTTCTTTTTATTTTTTAATAATAAATGTGTTTTCCAAGACCGGAGCACACACTGTGTACTCTCAACACTAACTGCCGGAGATAAGGGCACTTTTCCCCCTTTTATTCCAGGTCTTTTTCTAGTCACATTATCATTTGGTGCTTGGTAGCAATCCCTCAGTGCCAGGAAGGCTCATCCCCAAGAGTCATGTCCCGTACTGGGAGGAAGGTAATGCATTCATATGCAGAGTTTGGTTTAGAGAGAGGCCACATTTGAGCAACAAGGAGGCTCTCAGGAGGCAACCTTTAGGCACCCCATAACAATAGGCTAAGTTTCAACTTCAAGAGCAAAGATTCATAAGGTTAGTCATCAATACCAAGGGCCCATCAGTGGATCATCCTCCTTGACCAGTCCCTGGCCCTGCATTTGGGGGATGGTTGCTGCTCCCTTAGAGAATGTGGCAGAGCCCTCCATGATGGGAATTCAGTATTCTTTCATTTATTTAGTGATTCTCTACCCACTGTGACCATGCCCCATGAACACTTAAATATTTTTATATTTATGCTCAGGTGAACTTCCTCCCATGCATCCCCCATCCCTGACACCCCACACCAATGATCCTCCCCTGTCCCCATTGTAAAATTTCTGTGACCAAAGCTCCTCAAAGATGAAGCCATTACAATAGTTGAATACAATTAAAAGGAAAATGAAATAATAATGATAAGTTTAAATGTAAAGATAAAATACATAAAAATTTTTTTAAATGAAAATTAAATAAAAAGATTGGGATACTGAAAAAAAGGAAAAATATTAAAAAAAAA
>JAQZBX010082853.1:0-13467 GCA_029593785.1 Cabassous unicinctus
ATTGAAAGCTAATACAAAGAAAATGTCTGTATGTTTCCTGTCAAAAAAGCCTCAGCTGGATACCTGATAACCAGGTGGATCTCTTTACAAGGAATAGCCAGGACTCAAACCACGGACCTCATATGTGATAGGAAAGAATTCTCCCACTGAGCTATTCTCAGTCCCTGGATTGACTTCCCATCCAGAAGGCTGTCTGCCCCCTTTCCCTAGGGCAGGATAGATCCACTGCAGTCAGCTGGAGTCTTCATGATCGCCACCTATCTCTGCCTCCTCTCTGATGTAATTTTTCTCTTTATCTAGGTGGCTGGCCTTGACCACCAACTTGGGATGATCCCCCTCCCCTCTCCTTGTCTATTCAACCTGGGATGATCCCTTTCCACTCCCCTTGTCTATTCGGGGTCACTTTTGATATTCAAGGGGGGCCCAGCTGGCTAAACTCAATACAAAAAAATCTCTCTCCACTCTCCCAGAGGCTTCCTCCTTGCAGGGAATCTGCCATCACCCACCTGTTTGGAGCAGGGGGTCAGGGTCTCCACCTAGTCTGTCTGCCTTAAAGGCCTGGTATGTGTGCCCTTTCCAGCCACTGAGGTAAGCATCTGCCATTTATTCCTGGCTTCCCTATCTGTCTAGTCCCCTCCTAGATGGCTCAGAGCACTTCCCATGGAGGTAGACATATGCTCTACTCTCAGATACAATTTTCCTGGAATTTTACCCTCACTTAGTATCTCAGGGGTGGTGGAGGTGAGCCCTTCCGGCAGCTGGGAGGTATAATAACTCACAATTACTTGTTTTGGCTTCTTCGTGTCTCGGACCCTCACTCTTCTTGGAGTTGGTATGCAGTGTCCTGGTTTGCTGTGCCCCAAAGCAGGTCCCCACAGCAGCCTCTGGGTTTTTCTTTGTTGTTTTAGTGAGAGCTAAGATTTATATGTTTAACCCATTGGCCATATTCCCACAATCCCCCAGATTACCCAGAATAATTCTTTAATAACTATATGAGTTTCAAATATTTTCTGCCTCAGTGTAACTTGTTTATTAATTTTATTAACAATCTAATCCTTACTGCACAACTTTTCATTTTGATAAATTTCAATGTATCATTTATGTTGTTGTTTAAGGATCTTATTTTCATATCATACCTAATAATTCTTTACACGTGCAAGGCCATGGAGACTCCCCCCTGTAGTTTATTCTGCATATTTTATGTTTTATATTTTGTGTATATGTCTATGATCCATTTTAAATGAGTTTTTGCATAAAGAGTGAGGTATAGATTGAGGTTCATGTTCTATGCATATGGTGTGCTTGTGTGATATGAGTGGTCATAACCTAGGTTAAGGTATTCTTTTAATAAATTTAGTATCATGGACTATAAATTTCTATGAAATCATGTATTAATGGGTAGAGTTTCTTAAATTACACATTTATTACTGAAAATATTTCTTAAATATCCTGTACTTGCACTAAAAGCTGAGCAAATCAATTGATCAAATTCATCATATATTCATTTGACATATTTTTGACAACCTCTGGCATTTTGTTATAGCTTGGAAAATAAATGCTGGAAAGGACTACTAGCAAAAAGATAATTAATCTTAATTTTGTTCCAAAGCATCCTCTCAGATGGGGTAAGTCTTTCCCCAAACCCTTTTCAAGATTACAAAATACTCCAATATCACACGCAAAAATTCTCATCATATACACTGCCACACACATACACATACACAAACACAAACAAGTACACACAACACCATCTTATTTCTAAAAACATGAAATAATCCATGGAAAAATAGCATATTAAATGACGTCAAAGATAACTATAATAAATTAGCCAGAGCTCAATGCCTTTGTAAGATACAAAATGATTTTCCTTATATTCCAGAAATTTCCATTGATCTAAGAGAAAAAAAATGATATTAGATTGGCTCCAGAATTTGAGACATCAAAAAAGGATGTTCCTGGCACCAAGTATAAACATTACTGCCTCTATGCTATTTCCTATTTATTGCCCTGGCTTTAGGATTGGAGTAGCTCAAGAAGAGATGCTCAATGTTATGGCCATGCAATGATTTGTTTGAGAAAATGAAGATGCCTCATCAGGGAGAATTTTCTAGAGAAATGGACATCAAAGAACAGAGCTGAGAAAGGGTTATGTGATTTATAAGGAGCATGGTAAATGCTAATTAGAAGATTAATAATATTTTGTTGCAGAAAATAAATAACTAAGGGTATCAATAGGGGACTGATAACCTACAGGAATTCATTTATCCCTGAGAGGCACTTGGGAATATTTGTTAAAGTTTCTGGCCTTTCAAATTCACTTATTTTGTTATTCATACATGCTAGTGAATGACATAAGTACATGTTCCACATATGTGAGAAGTGTGTGCAGTCAAATAAAAAGAGGAGATAGTAGTGCATTCAATAAAGTAAGATTTTATTTAGATCTTATTTTGTCCTAGGCAAATTTCTAGACAAAAGGAAATTCAAAGAAAATAAAGAAAGAAATAGCAGATTACATTGTGGCCCAGTCAAATTAGGAAAATACTGTTCATAAAAAAATAAAGGCCTGTTACATGAGATAGAGTAAAATTACATATGTACAACAATATAAATACAAGGAGAAAGAGGAAGTATAGTCATACCTAGTTTATGGCACTTAAATTTGTTTCACAGACATTGCATTTTTTTTTTTTTAATAAATTGAAGGTTTGTGGCAACCATGTATTGAGTAATTCTATCAGTGTAATTTTTCCAACAACATGCTCAATTCATGCCTCTGTGTTATATTTTGCTAATCTTTGAAATATTTCAAAACTTTTTTTCGTTTTTCTTATATCTGTTATGGTGGTCTGTGGTCAATGATCTTTGTTATTACTATTGCAATTGTTTTGGGACAAAACCAAAACTGCACCCAAGACAGCAAATTTATTTGATAATAGTTGTGTGTTCTGACTGTTCCACCAGCTGCCATTCACAGCTCCATCCTTCTCTTCAGTCTTCCCCATTCCCTGAGATGCAACAATGTTGGAATCAAGCTCATTAATAATCCTAAAATGGCCTCTAAGTATTCAAATGAAAGGAAGAGCTGCATGTTTCTCAATTTTAATCAAAAGCTGGAAATGATTAAATTTACTGAGGAAGGCATGTCAAATGCCAAGTTAGTTTGAAAGGTAGGCTTTTTGTGCCAAACAGACAAATTGTGGATGCAAAGGGCAAAGGTCTTGAAGGAAATTAAAAGTTCTATTCTAGTGAACACAGGAATGTTAAGATAGCCAAACTACCTTATTTCTGATATGGAGGAAGTTTTGGTGGTCTGGATAGAAGGTCAAAGTAGCCACAACATTTCCTTAAGCCAAAATTTAATACGGATTGGGGGCCTAACTCTCTTTATGAAGGCTGAGAGTGGTGAGGCATCTTTAGAAAAAAAGTTTGAAACCAGCAGAGGTAGGTTCATGAGGTTAAGGAAAGACACCATGTTTATTACATAAAAGTGCAAGGCAAAATAGCAAGTGCTGAAGTAGAAGCTGCACCAAGTTAACCAGAAGGTCAATTTAACATAACAGATGAAAATGGCTGCATTAAACAACAGATTTTCACTGTAGATGAACCAACCTTGTATTAAAGGAGATGCCATTGAAGACTTTCATAGGTAGAGAGGAAAATGCAATGCAAGGTTTCAAACCTTCAAAGACAGGTTGACTCTCTTGTTAGGAGTTAATGCAGTTAGTGAATTTAACATTGCCAATATTCATTTGACATTCTGAAAATCCTAGGGTCCTTAAGAATTATGCTAATTGTATTCTGCCTGTGTTGTATAAATGGAACAACAAAATTTGAATGACTTCATATCTGTTGTCAAAATGGCTTATTGAATTTTGTAGTTGTTGAAACCAACTACACAGAGAAGAAGGTTCCTCTTAAAATGTTACTACTCGTGGACATTGTACATGGTCATCCAATAGCTCTGATGGAGGTATAAAACAATATTAATGATGTTTTCATGCCTGCCTGCGAATACACTTTCTGCAAGGAGTAATTTCAACTTTCAAGTCTTATTCTCTAAGAGATGCATTTCCTAGGATGATAGTTGGCATAAATCATGATTTCTCTGATAGATATTGGAAAAGAAAATTAAAAACCTTCTGGAAATTATTCACCATTCTACATGCCATTGAAAACTTTCATGATTCTTGGGAGGAGGTTGAAGTATCAACATTGAGAGGAATTTGGAAAAAGTTGATTCTTACACTTATGGATAACTTTAAGGGGTTCATGACTTCAGTGGAGGAAGTATCTGCAGTTGAGGTAGAAATGGCTAGAGAAATTGAATTAGAAGTGGAACCTGAATATGTGAATGAACTGCTATCTCATGATAAAACTGTAAAGGATGAAGTGTTGCATTTCTATGAAAGTGCAAAGGAAGTGGTTTCTTGAAATGGAATCCACTCCTTCGGAATATATTATGAATATTGTTGAAATGACAACAAAGGATTTAGAATATTACATAAACTTATTTGATAAAGCAGCAGTAGGATTTGAGAGGATTGACTTCAATTTTGAAAGAAATCTACTGTGGATAAAATGCCACCAAACAGCATCACATACTACAGAGAAATCTTTCATGAAAGAGTCAATTGATGTAGAAAACGTCATTGTTGACTTATTTTAGGAAATTGGCACAGCCACACCAATCTCATCGACCATTACCTTGATCAGTCAGCAGCTATTGATAGCAGCAGCCTAGACACTGAAGTCCCAAATCAGCAAAAATATTAGGAGTGGCTGACAGCTCAGATGATGGTTAGCATTTTTAGCAAAAACACATTTTCTATTAAGGTGAGTACATTTTTTTAGACAAACTGTAGAAAACAATAAACATAAATTTTATTTGCACCAGGAAACCAAAAACTTGTGTGACTCACTCATGTGAAATATCACTTTATTGTGGTGGTCTGGAACCAATCCACAATATTCCTGAGGTAGGACTGTATTTCTGGTCTGTTGATGCATATGCACCACATAATTGAAGAAGTAATGTGTATTATATGTAACACATGACCCTCAAATATAGGAGAAAAGGAATCTAAGTAGAGAGATAAAAAACAGAAAAAAGAAAAAACTAGAGGTTAGAGATCAGACAATTTGTTTGGAGACTATAGTGGGGTGAAACATAGCCGGCTTAAATCATCCAAGCAAAGGAAAAGAAAAAAAAAATGGTAGGGGAATAGAAAAGATAACATGGATCTATTATGGGTCTATTATGGACTATGCCATGTTAAAATTTCACATATGGTAGGCAATATAATCTTACAACCTATTTAGGAAACATAATATGTTTGTCTTACTTTCACTCCTGGGTTGGGGGAGAGAGACAGTGCCAATAGAACCTAAAGGTAACAGGGTAGAATTAATCTTAACCCTTTTTATTAGAGCAGACTATAGACATGGATCCATGCAAGGTCCCTAATGTTTATTTTATTTGACATGATTTTTCCTTTATTCGTGCATTTCCCCTATTCCTCACTTAGCAAAAAACCCCAATATACATATCTTAATTTAAAAATACTTTATTGCTAAAAAAAAAATACTAAACATCATCTGAGCCTTCCGTGAGTCTTAATCTTTTTGCTGGTGGAGGGTCTTACCTCAATGTTGATGGCCGCTGGCTGATCATGCTAGTGGTTCTTGAAGGTTGGGGTGGCTGTGGCAATATCTTAAGATAGACAAAAATGAAATTCCCCACTTCTATTGATTCTTCCTTTCATGAAAGATTTCTTTGGTACATACAATTCTGTTTGATAGTATTGTACCCACAGCAGAACTTCTTTCAAATTTGAGTCAACCCTCTCAAACCCTGCCACTCTTTTATATACTAAGTTGATGCAATATTCTAAATCCTTTGTAGTCATTTCAACAATGTTTAGAGTATCTTGACAAGTAGTAGATTCCATCTCAAGAAACCACTTCATTTGCTCCTCTGTAAGTAGAAATCCTTCATCCATTAGTTTTACCATGATATTACAGCAACTCTAACATTTTCAGGCTCCACATCTAATTCCAATTCTCTTGCTAGTTCCACCACATCTATTTACTTCCTCCATTGAAGTATTGAACTCCTCAATGTCACCCTTGAGGGTTGGAATCAACTTCTTACAAACCCCTGTTATTCTTGGTATTATGACCTATTGCTTTGAATCATGAATGTTCTTAATGGCATGTTGAATGGTAAATCCTTTCCAGAAGGTTTTCAATTGACTTTGCCCAGACCAATTGGAGGAATCACTATCTATGGCAGCCATAGCCTTACCTAATGTATTTCTTATACAATAAGACTTGAAAATCAAAATGACTTCTTGATCCATGGATTGCAAAATGGATGCTATGTTATGAAAACAATATTTATCTTATTGTACATATCCATCAGAGCTCTTGGGTGATGAGGTGCATTATTATTGAACAGCCTTGTTTTGAAAGGAATCTTTTTTTTCTGAGCAGGTCTCAACAGTGGTCTTCAAATATTCAGTCAACCCTTTTATAAACAGATGTGATATCATCCAGGCTTTGCTGTTCAATTTATAGAGCCCAGGCAGAGTAGATTTAGCATAATTCATAAGGACCTTAGGATTTTCAGAATGGTAAATGAATGTTGGCTTCAACTTAAAGTAATAGCTGCATTAGTCCCTTACAGGAAAGTAGGCCTATCTGTTGAAGCTTTGAAGCCAGGCATTGACTTCTCCTCTCTAGCAATGCATGTCTCCCATGGATGCTTGCAGTAGATAGTGCCCATATGCACAGAACTTCATGGGTCAGCACTCCCCTCCCAACTTCAGACCGAGGAGTGGGTCCCCTTGCTATGGCACAGAATGGTGATGTTCAGGTATAGCAGAGGAGAATCTGTGTTACCTGGAACAATGGTCGAGCTCAAGAAGCTCAGCTCTGTGGTCAGTCACCATTAGCAGATGTGGCTCCTGGGAGGCTGTCTTATCTATTCAGTAAGGTTCCAGGATCCCTGCAATAGAAGGAGCTCCAGGGGTAGGAGAAAACTTCAGAACAGCCCACTGGCTGGTGTTCCTGGAAGACACAACACTGACACCAGCCCCATTTTCAATGACAGCAAGGGCCTGTCTCTGTGGAAAGTTTTCTCAGGTCCTGTGCAGATTTATAATGTAGATGCCATCACTTTTCCTTCTGCAGATGTGCTCTTCCATTTGTTGGTCAAGTCTGGTGCCACCTAAATGGATCCCTGCTTGAGGAATCTAGGACGTCCTCCTTCATTGGCAGGACCTCAGGCTCTGAACATCATGAGTTTCCCTTTCAGTTATGATGGGAACCCAGGCCCATGCCTGTACATACCCCAATCTGGATAGCACTGGAAGCTCCAGTCACAATTTTAACTAGTATTAAATTTGACAAATTGTGAAGCTGAGGTCTTAAGAGCAACAGTGACTTGCCTCCACTGACAGAACCTATGACAGGGAGCAGGTGTACTTGACAACATGTCTTACTCAGTGACACTGAGGAGATTACTACAAACAACTGCCTTCCATGTGTTAACTGGAAAGACTGAGGCTTCAGAATGCTGAGACGAGAGCAACTTCTGGGGCTGGGTCATAATGAAGTGCTTACAAAGTTGGAGAGACCAGGGTTTGAAATCCAGCAGTATCTCAGACCTGAGGTCAGCCAAGCCACCTCACTCAGCAGCAGCTCCCTTGTCTGCCAATGAGGATTGTGCCTTCATCCCCTCTGTGTCTCTGTGTCTCCTCCTTTTCTGTTGCTTAGAAGGATAGAGTATGAAGTAGTAAAGAGAATTAGGACAAAAGATGACTGAGGATGACCTGATGGTCCAGTCTGGGGTATAACTGCACTAAGTGCTTCACACCCATCTTCTTGTACCCCCACATGCAGGACCCACCCAGCAGCCAACACTCGGGCCATGCTTACACTCACTGGGCACTGTCACAAGCCCTTATGTAAGCTTTGGTTAGATGACTTCATCCAGTTTGCACATGAACAATCTAAGTCAGGCAGATGCAAATATCTTGCCCAAGACCACACAGCTAGTGAGTGGTAGAGATTGCTTTTGAATCCAAGTTTTGGAGACCCAGAATCTGTGCTGTTTGTCACTAACCAAAATTGCTGAGCTTTGAAGTAAAAACTCCAACTGTCCTCCTTTTCAGTCACCACTTCATTGCCCTACCTCGGGAAAATAAATCAATTCCCTCCCTGTGCATCAGTTTCCACATGTGTAAGGAAGGGTAGGAGCTTGCTGCAAGTCTTTTCCACACCGAGAGGAAAGGTGATGGTGGAAAGGTTCTTGATGCTGTTGAGGCCAACCTATTTAACACTGTCTGGTGCAGTTTTTCCTTTGGCAAAATGGAGCCTGTGTGACCCCAGAATCAGTGATGCATCCAGCTTTGAAGGATTTTCCAGTGCACGAGCTTCACTTTTATAAATGGGGAAATTGGGGACATGAGGGAAGATGGGAGGCTTCACTCACCACTCCCAAAAATTACAGAAAATATTTACTGGTAGAATACAATAAGCAGGTGCCCACTGTTTTACATATGTTATTAATGCAATCAGTCCTCACAATTACTCACTGAGGCCAGGAGGTCTATTATTAGCCCACATTTTATAGGAAACAGAGGCTCAGAGTGGTGAAGCAACTTGCCCAAGGTCATGCAGAGGGTGAGAAGTGGAGCTAGGACGGGCATCAAGTTCAACCAGGAAGCTCTCCCCATGCTCAGTGCCTCCTGGCCAGTGCTAAGGGTCCCCCATCACCTACAGTCCCCTCAGGAGAAAAGCAGGGGGCTGTTTAGGAAACTGCCTGACCCACCTGGCTGATGGGGGAGAGGATAGATGAGGAAGAAGATGAGATGCTACACTGCAATTCACTCCTGGGGTTGGCTAATTTCGCCCTGGGAGGTGAGTGTTGTTCTGTACCTCCCTCCTCTTAGAAAAGCCATGAGGAAGACTGCAGAATCCAGGTATTTATAACACAGAACTGGGGCCCCAGAGATGAAACCCAGGAAAGAGAAAACACACCCAGGTCCTGGCCACCCTTCCCACACTCGCAGCTACTCATACACTGTCCCCTGTCCTGGGGTCATTCAGGGGCCTCTGTTAGTCACAGAGCCTCCACCTGCACCAGCCAAGTGATCCCCACACCTGCCCAGGAATCCCAGTCCTGAGTGTTCTGCACTCACTCTGCAGGCTTGTACCTTCCATGCTCACCTTCCCCACTGCCCTCAGATGCACCAACACTCAATCAATTTAAGTTAAATTATGACTATATAATTCTATCTTATGAATAAATCTAAACCAAGTTTTCACTAATATTTTAACTTGTTCTTGCATCCAAATATCCTGCTGAGACATGCATAAACATAACCTCTGGGAAAGAACTTTCAACTCACTTTGAAGTCTCTAATTCATATAAGCTCATTTGTCTTTACCCTTTCCCCCTTTTGGTCACAGTCTTTTTCCAGTTGCATTGTTAGTTGGTGTTTGGTAGTAATCCCTCAGTGCTAGGGAGGCTCATCCATGGGAGTCATGTTCCATGCCCAGGGGGTGGGGGGGGTGGCAATGCATTTATGTGCTGAGTTTGGCTTTGAGAGAGGGAACATGTGAGCAACAGGGAGGCTCTCAGGATGTAACTTTTAGGAAACCTATAATAATTGGCTAAGGTTCAATTTCAAAAGAATAGGTACTGGTTTTGATGTCTTTGAGTTTCTCCTGTTTACAGTTTGGTGAGTGTCTAGTATAAGTATACTCATGTTTTTGTCAAATTTGGGGAAGCATCAGCCATTGTACTTGCAAATATTCATTTTTCCCCTTGCTACCTATCTTCTTTATCTGGGACCCCATAGTACATATCTTAGTGTACTTGATGGTCTCCCATAATTCCCTTATACTCCATTGACTTTTCTACATTATTTTTACATTCTTACACCCAGACTGGATAATTTCAATTATCCTATCTTCATATTTACTGCTTCTTTCTTTTGCTTAATAAAACATGCTTTTAGGCTGTGTTCAAGTAGGCTTGTGAACATGCCTCAGTTTGTGTTCTAATTTGTCCCATGTCCCTTGTTCTCCTGATGCTAATGTATATCATGGGAAATAGTCTTCAAAAAATCTATTGTTCCAAGTGCAAAGATGGTGTCAGATTATCCAGGAAAGTCTCAGTTCTCTCACAAAACCAATGGAGAAAGAACCAAAAGCTTCCCAAAGGATCGGCTTTGGGGGTCAGCAAGCCAGGACAATGCTTCACAACTCCCAGGAGGGAGAGGTACAGAATAATGAGAAACCTGAAACAACAAACTGTATGACTAAAACTCCTTGCTGATGGGAAAGGCTGTCCTCCTCCCCCCAAGATATTAAGTGGGGGTAAAACCCCTGGCATATTGTGGAGCTGTTACAAGGGGAAAGGGAGCCGGTGTCAGGGGACTTTTCTTCAGTGAATCAGACCAGTGGAGCCCACTTTGAATCTTGGCTCTGGCCAGACCAAAACAAAGGTAAGCAGAGAGAGATACACCTCAGTGGAAAGGTGTGCCAACTAGTGCCACCTGCTGTGTGGCTTGGAAACTTCATGGACAAAAACTGCATTTGGGTCTCTCTATCCCCTACCTTCTGGGAGAAAATGTGTGCCCTGGTAGTGAGCCCTGGAACAAATTTGATAACTTAAGCTAGTCAATTATAAAGACTTAGGATATGTTGAACCAAATATCAAAGAAGAGCTATGAAAAAATTTTACCAATAGGCAAGAGAGAAATTGGCCATCAGAGTAAATTCAACAATATATTCAGACAACTAGACATCAGTAAAAATTTACAAGCCATACTAAGAAACAGTAAGAGATAGGCTAGCCAAAAGAGAGAAACAAATATCCTAAAGAGAGAGAGGATTTAAGACAATCAGTCAATGATAATCAGAGAAGTCTTCTAAATCAATTTAAAGAATTGAAAGAAAATATGACTAAAGAGATAAAGGATATTAAGAAGACACTGGGTGAGCATAAAGAATAATTTGAAAGTCTGCAAAGAAAGGTAATAGACCTTATGGGAATGAAAGACATGATGGAAGTGATGAAAAAATATATTAGAAATACATAAGAGCAGATTTGAATAGCACAAAGAAAGAATTAGTGATTTCAAAGACAAATCTGAACTGGAAAAGATAGGAAAACAGAAAGAGAAGAGAATGGAAAAATGGAATGGAGTCTCAGGGGAATTAAATGACAATGTAAAATGCACAAACATTCACATTATTGGTGCCCCCGAAGGAGAAGAGAATGGAAAGGGTGCAGAAAGAATATTTGAGGAAATAATGATTGAAAACTTCCCAGCCTTTATTAAGGACATAAATATCAATATCCAAGAAGAACAACAGAACCCAAACAGAATAAATCTGAATAGGGCTCCTGAGACACCTACTATTCAGAATGAAAAATATCAGAGATAAAGATTCTGAAAGCAGCAAGAGCAAATCAAATCAGGACCTGGAAAGGAAGCTCAATAAGTTTAAGTACCGACCTCTCATCAGCAGCATGGAGGCAAGAAGAAAGTGGTATGATGTATTTAAGGTACTGAAAAAAAAAAAAAAACTGCCAGCCAAGAATTCTGTCTCTGGCAAAGTAGTACTTCAAAAATGAGGGTGAGTTCAAAGTCTTCAGAGACAAACAAAAACTGTTAGAATATGTTACCAAAATACCAGAATTATAAAAAGATACTAAGGGTATTGCTACAGCTTGCAAGGAAAAAAAACAGGGCCTAGAGACTGGGAGAAGAGTATAGAAATGAAGATTATTAGAAAGTGTAAATTGCAGGGTAAAAAGATAAACAATAATACCATATGACAGTAGAAAGTGAAAGGTCAAAATGGATGAAGTAAGTATTGCCTTTAAATTAATAACACTGAATGTTTATGGCTTGAACTCCCCAATCAAAAGTCATATGCTGATTTATATATTGTCTCCAAAAGACTCACCTCAGAAGTAAGGACACAACCAGGTGAAAAGAGAAAGGTTGGAAAAAGATTCCATGCAAGCAGTAACCAAATAAGAGCTGGAGAAGTGATACTAATATTGGACACAGTAGATTTTAAATGCAAAACTGTTATAAGGGATGAAGAAAGTCATTATATATTAACAAAAAAGGGCAATTCAGCAAGAAGAAATAACTATGCTAAACATTTATGCCCCTAACCTCAGTACCCTATGATACATGAGGCACACATTAGAAAGGCTGAAGGGAGAAAACAGATGTCTCTACAATAATAAGTGGAGACTTCAATACATTACTAAGAGTAATGGATAGAACATCTGACAGATGGTAAATAAAGAAACAGAGAGCTTGAATAATATGATAAATGAACTAGACCTAACATATATCTATAAATCATTAAGCCCACAAAAAGTAGGATATACATTCTTTTCAAATGATCATGAATCTTTCTTCAAGATAGACCATATGTTGGGTCACAAGACAAGTCTCAATAAATTTATGATTGAAGTTATACAAAACACTTTCTCTGACCAGAACAGAATGAAGCTGGAAATCAAGAATGGATGGAAAAAGGGAATAATCATAAATTTATGGAGAAGAAACAACCCACTCTTAAATAATTAGTGGGTCAAAGAATAAATTGCAATAGAATTCAGAAAATATCTTGAGATGAATTAAAATAAGAACACAGCATATCAAAATCTATGGAACACCACAAAGGCAGTGCTGAGAGAGAAATTTATAGCCCTCAATGATTACATTAAAAAAGAAGAAAGAGCTAAAATTGAAGACCTAACTTCCTACATGAAGAAACTAGAAAAAGAACAGCAAACTAATCCTAAACCAAGCTGAAGGAAAGAAATAGTAAAGATCAGAGCAGAAATAAATGAAATCAAGAACAGAAAAAAAACAATAGAGAGAATCAATCAAACCAAAAGTTGGTTCTTTGAGAAGGTCAACAAAATCGACAAACCCTTCCCCAGAATAAAAAAAGAGAAAAGGCACAAATAAATAAAATAAAAAATGAGAGGGGGGACATAACCACTAACCCCAGAGAAATAAGAGAAATCATAAGAGAAACTATGAACAACTGTGTGCCAAAACACTATACAATGTAGATGAGATGGACAAATTCCTAGAAAATCATGAACCACCTATGTAAACCCTAGAAGAAATAGAAGACCTCAACACACTAACCACAAGTGAAGAGATTGAAACAGTTATCAAAAACCTCCCAAAGATGAAAAGCCCAGGACCAGATGACTTCAGAGGTGAATTCTACCAATCATTCAAAGATGGCCTAATATCAATCTTGTTCAAACTCTTCCAAAAAATTGAAAAAGAAAGAATGCTACCAAACTCATTCCATGAAGCCAACATCACCCTAATACCAAAACCAGATAAAGATACTACAAAAAAAGAAAATTACAGCCCAATATCTCTAATGAAAATAGATGCAAAA